>JAMPIV010005449.1:0-249177 GCA_024509875.1 Oreohelix idahoensis
AGCTTTATTCAACTTTCTGCTAGCATATGCCACTGGGCTTAATTCCCCATCCAATGCATCTGATTTCTGTAGTAAAGTTGCACCTAACCCAATATTACTTGCATCCGTCCTTACTATGAATTCTTGACTTAAGTCAGGTAATTTCAAAATGGGTTTACTTGTGAGCTTTTCCTTCAATTCTTGGTAAGTCATTTCACATTGTGGTGTCCATGTAATGCGATCTGGAAGTCCTTTACGTGTCAATTCCGTTAAAGGTGCACATATGGAATTAAAGTTTTTGATATACTTCTGGTAGAAACCACATAATGAGACAAAGGATCTCACGTCCTTCTTGGTTTGTGGTCTCGGGGCTTTCTGTAGTTTCTCTAAATTCTTTGGGTCAGGGGTCATGTTTCCCTGATAAACTGTGTGTCCCAAAAATTCCAATTCTTTACATCCAACGCAACATTTGGTTGGTCGGGCTGTTAAATTTGCCTCCCTAAGTCGATCAAACAGCATGTTCAGAGAGTCAATGTGTTCCTCAAATGTTTCTGTTGCTATAAGGATATCATCCATAAAATTTGTTATACAGGGATTATTCAGAGGATCCAATAATTTTCTCATCATTCTAGAGAAGACACTAGGCGCATTCTTCAATCCAAATGGCAATCTATTAAACTCATAGTGTCCTTCTGAGGTACTAAAAGCTAGGTATGGTCTAACCTCAGGCTTTACTGGAATCTGATAGTATCCTTTACTCAGATCCACTGTTGAGAAATATTTAGCTTTATTTAGTCTGGCAAACAGCTGATTTGTATCCGGCAATGGATCCACCTGTCCTTCTGTAATAGCATTCAGTCTCCTGTAATCTATACAGAGTCTATGTTCTCCAGAGGGCTTCCTTAAGAGTACCACACCGGAACTATACGAAGACTCACTGTGCGAAATAATTCCTTCCTTCAATAGATAGTCTATCTCTTCCTTCAAAGCTTTTTCCTTAGCAAACGGAATCGAATATGGTTTCATACAGACAGGTGTGGAGTCTATGAGTTTCATATCATATTCCAATAGGTTTGTATGCCCTGGTCGGTCTGTTAACACCTCTGCATGATTATTTAGAACCTGTTGCACTCTCTCTTTCTGAGTTTTCGTTAAATGTGTACTGATTTTCACCTGTGCTGCTGTCTCACAGGGGTGTAATGGATATTCAAATGATGAAAGTGGTTCCTTTTTCATCTCCATGGCGATGGACAAGGTCAACAAGTGTGTCTCTTCCTGATGTTCTCTTTCCAAATATTTCTTCAGGAGATTCACATGATAGATTTTTTCTTTCCCCTTCTTATCTATCTTATAATTTGTTCTAGACACCTTCTCTAGAACTGTATATGGACCCTGCCATCCAATTTGTAACTTATTCTGACTCCCGGGCAAAAGAAGCAGTACCTTCTCTCCCACAGCCAAATTTCTGTCTTTCGCCTTCCTGTTATAATAGGCAGCATGTTTCTTCCTGGCTTGTTTCAAATTTTCATTGGCAAGTTTCCAGCCAGTTTTCAACCGAGTGGTCAGCTCATTCACATATTGGTATGAAGATGTAATGTTTTCCTCTGCCTTTTCATCAGTCCACGTTCTTAACAAAGCTACATATGGACCTTTAATTGTGGACCTATTTGTCCATGCACCGGTATGGTCTCTTCCACTTGAAGCTTTATAGTGATGATTTTTCCTCCCAGAATTATCATTCACAAAACGACCGCTACCAATTTTTCTTTTGGGGCTTTCTCCCCTCTTAAAATTCTTGATGAGAGATTTCCTCCCTACATCCTCTTCCTCCAGTTTGTTTAAGTCCGATTGAGGGATTGTCGGCTTATCCTGGGGTAAGACATCTTTTTGCACTCTCCGCATAGTGGCCATTGTAAAACAGTTAAGTGAAGCTTGTCCGTGAAAAGGGGCTTCCCATTCCATTTGGTCCACTTTATCAAATCTATTTTTCTTTTATTATCAGGCCTAATTTTGCCCCGTGGCGTGTCCAGGTCCTGATCCATGTTCCCACTTGTGGGTGTTCCCTCATGTGCTATACTACACCTTTCTACAAAATTCTCAATGTCCCATCTTGCTTTGGGCCAATAATAATTGTGAGCCACCTTTTGAATGATGGTACCTATCTTCTCATGGTCCCCATCTGGTTCACATGTAGGCTCCTTATTAATTCTGTCCTATATCTTTTTGGAAGAACCAGCTGTCCGTGACCATTGGATCTAGCTCCAGTCTTCCTATACATCAACTTGTTTTTCATGTAAAAATCTCCCTTGCCTGGAGTTGTATGACAAGTTGACAATTTTCTGAAACAAGGCTTGAGTGTTTTATCCCCAGCCTGTGCCTTCCTCATCTCTTCTGGAGTGGTATCTAACATAATATCCTCCTCCTGTCTTGAGGTCGACCTGACCTGAAGGGTTGCCATATACACAGGTTTCCTTCTGCAACGGTCAGTGTCATGATTGTCCATCTGACAATTCTTACACCACCTTTTTCCTTGGTTGAAAGATTTTCTTTCATTATATTTCCTTTCATCGAATTGTGGGAATTTATTTTTATTGTCATACCGTGGCCTATCAAATTGGTGCTTACCTTTATTTTGATCCCTAGGATCAAATTTATTAAAGTTCTGTGGTGCCCTAAAGTTATCCACCTGTTTCTTTTTATTACCTGTTACCTCTGCTTGAGCTGCTTGATACCTTTCAGCAACATTTAGCAACTCATCCAGCCTCTCTGCACCTTGTTCCATGAGAAACTTTCTCAGGTCTGGAGCCATGGACTCTCTTAGTTGCTCTATAAGGACCATTTCCTTAAGATCTTGGGTTTTCCCCAGAGAAGTCCATTTCTCCAAGTATGTCTCTATGCGTGCAGAGAACTGGTGATAGGTTTCACCTGACAGTAGTTTAGCATTCCTAAATTTTTTCCTGTAAAACTCTGCATTCTTTTCATACCTTAACAAAAGAGCCTGCTTTAGCATGTCATAATTTTCCTGATCACCTCTGCTCATTTTTGCAAAAACTTCATAAGCTGCCCCACGAAGTCCCTGAGATAACTTTAAGCTCCACCTTTCTCTCTCTAACCCATACGTGGTGGCTAATAGTTCATACCTATTTATATAGCTCTCAATATCATCGTCTTTCTCAACAAAATGATCTAAATGAAAGTTCATAGCTGAGGTTGAGGCTCCCTGAGTAACCGTAGCATCAGAGGCAAAGGGACTGGCACCATTTTCAGGAGCATGGCCTTGAAACTCAAACTCCCTTAGTCGTAACTCATGTTCCCTTTGTAATCTCTTCTCCTCCTTTTCCGCTTCCCTCTCTGCAGCTAATCTCTTCTCTTCTCTTTCTGCAGCTAATTTCTTCTCTTCTCTTTCTGCAGCTAATTTCTTCTCTTCCCTTTCTGCAGCTTGTCTTCTTTCCTCGGCTTCCAATGCTTTAGTCTCTTTGTCAGCCTCAATCTGCAACCTCTTAGTCTCAGCCTCAGCTTGCAACCTCTTAGTCTCAGCCTCAGCTTCAAATTGTAACTTCTTAATTTCCCTGTCAGCCTCTAACTTTCTTTCGGCTTCAAACCTTCTTTCTTCGCGTTCAATAAATTTGTCACATTCCGTAGTAACATAGGCAACCATAACTTGCCCATCTAATCCTAACTCTTTTGCAGTCTGAACCGCAGCAGATCGAAATTTGGCCAGGTCCGCCATTGTCTATCAGGTAACTTTATATAATGTCTAACCAACAATTCAATTTCTAACTATATATCTAATGGACAACACAGGCACCGTGAGCTCAACCTTATTTAATTCCACCCAAGGATACCTTTTAATTCTTATATTCCCTGAAGTGAATTACCCCCAATATTTTTAATAGTTAAAGATTCAAAATCCCAAGAGCGAGACCCCAATATATGTGGTGAAGTGGGATGTTATAAATACTTATAGGGAACTTAGTGTACTGACTGAGATCAGCTGTGAAGGTATCTATATCTATTAAGAGTAGTGTATTATAGATAACCTTACTTGCTACCACATATCTATATATCTCAGTCAGAATTATTCTGGAATAGTGTGATGCTACGTTATGTGTCTAGGGTATGAGTATGGTGAAGTGTAAGTCACAACAACAGACAGATAAACAATTTAATTTAATCCACTACTCTTGACAACACTGTGACACTCACATACATATAACACTCTACAAAGATATCTTAAAAGAGTCACTGATAAACTTTCGAATAACAATATGTATTCATTACTGGCATGAATGAATATGTGTCCTGATTCAACTACAAGGGAACCAGGAAGCACAATCAATTTAAATTACAAGTTATGTACAGAATGTATTTAATATGAATATTGTAGTGACATATATTATTACAAATGTTCTATGTGTGTCAGTTGTGTAGTAGTAAAATGAGGTAATACTGGTTTTATTTTGTTCAAGCTCTGTTGGTATTTGTCATCATGACTTCAATAGTTTGTCTTTAGGGACCAGTATTGGAGATGTTCACAGTTCCTGATTTTAAGACAAGTAAATTCCCCTCTTAATGTTAATTTTAAAAAGTCAGTTCAAGATGAGGGGACATAATGTTGAGCTCAGCTGGCCAACTCTGCTTATCTTGAGTGATGGCGGCAGGAAAGGACTCCTCTGCTCGAATTCTCCTCTGGGCTCAGGAGACACCTCACTGATAGCTAAAAGACCAAGGAGTATGCTGTCCGACTCTGGATTCAGCAAATCTCTGACCAGATGCTGCTCAGTACCATCAAGACCACTGTCCCACAATTCATACGAATAACACAGATACGTTGATTAGCAATGAATTCTGGCACAAACTGGCACAAATTTCCATCTGCTTATCGTCCAGGCTTTTATTGAGCCAAATATAAGCTGGCTTCAACGCACTGATGCTTTATCAAGTGTATTTAAACAAGTGGTTTCGAACTAACGCTCCCAAGTGTGTATATCAGCGAGACTGGCCAATGAGCCACGTTTCGATAAGTGTTTGAAAAAATGTTATCTTTTCCCGTCTCCCCTAACAACCAAGATAGTATTTATAGCCCGACCAATCGTGGTTAGGCTTTCATTTGTTGCGCTCCAATCAATTTGGAGTTTACATGGTAGGCTATTTCTGTAACGTAAATTTTTTTTTCAAACACGTTAAAAAAAAATCTTATGAGCAGAAATGATTTTATGCTGTCAGGCACCCCCAATATTTTATTTTGGGTATAATTTATTAATTCCTGGACTATTTGCGTAACGTTTTACATATTATTTGTCAGCAAGCCCTAAGGAACCCAAAAATACTAATTTAAAGGAGCTACGTGGCTGCGTTCAAAATATGCAATTTCTTCTACCTCCTGTTTCGAAGATGTGCTGTCTGGGTACTGTTATGTGTTCAAACGTAAACCCATCTAATGTTGTCTTTTCTAATAAGAGTTTGTTATGATTTATAAACCTAACTCTGGGAAAGGGTAGTGTATTTTATCACTGTCCGTCTGAAAAAGTTAGTGCTTGTAGACTTACACGCGTGATGCCAGCATTTGTATATCGCGCGTCGCGTGTTGCATGCGTTCCTGATTTTCAGCCCTCCCCTCTCGCTATCCTTTTGTCCATCTGTTCGTTCGTTTTGGTAACGTAATATAATTAATGTTAGGATTAATTTAGGTCATTACGCAGTACGTCTCAATGTTTTTCTTAGAAATGCAGCACACGTTTCATTGAAGAAGGCGGGTAATAATACAGTAAGCTTTTATATCAACGTGAAAGCGTTACAATTTGCAGACGAAGCAGAAAACAAGGGGGATTTCGAGTACATTCTTTGTGACAGCACTGTTATTTTACCATTGCTCTTCTCTTTATTAATTTTATTTGTTAGGCTTCATATTTACCTAATAATTTATATATGTGGATTAGAATATTTCATGACACACGACCAGAAATGAAACAATCTCCACGAAATACTAATAACACACTTTCACAATGGCTCTAGAATAACGAGCGAGATTATCCCAAAAAATCTGAGCGACTACTGATAATGGTTTGAGGGAAACGCGGTTTATATAGGATCATCGTATTTTGATCTCAGAAGGCTGTTACTTGTCGCACTTCTCGTGCGTAGCAAAAATTCAGGAAACTGATTCCCCCGATCAAGGGTTCTCATTCGCTTTTGTCGGCCGCTGCTAACGACAACAGAGATTAGTCTATGTAGTGGGCTCCGGTCTGCTAATTTCCTTGTTTCACGAGGTCAAAGAGATACCTTTCCTTAAATGTATCGACATCACAGGATTTCCTCCCCTCGTAGAAAAACTTCAAAAGGTGTTACCTCTCACGTGTTCTGCACGTGCTATCTGCCAGTTATCATAATATTGACAAATCAGCTCGCGTGAGAAACTCAGGTAAGTAAACGTGAGTCGCTCCCCTGAATAAATGACAGTTTGCGGAATTTGTAAACAAGCTCGCAAGCTCGTTTGGTAAGGTCAAGTAGACAAAAAGAGGCGTGGATTAAGATGTGAGTCAGACAGTCAGAAATTGCGTGGTTTTGCTTTAACAAATGGTGTGCATTAAATGGGAAAGCAAAGGCTGTCAGATTACGGTATCACTATTTACATTTCCACGTCACAATGACAAAATTGAGGGCACAGTTTTTTCTACACCCCGTTCATGTATCACCGTGTAACTTCATTCGATGCAAATATGATTAGCGAATGCGCATCTTTAATAGTGAATGTCTACCAAATGTCACTCAAAGAACATTTAAACTGACACTATCCTCCTCTCGCGTTTTCGTTGGCGCGCAGATGAAATACTATAAAGTTGTATCACTATCGGATCGAGTTTGACTCGTAAATAACACAAAAATTGCCTTAAAATTTGTGCGCGTAATTTCTAATTCACATAAATGAAACACGCGTAAACTGAGAACTGCTTGTATCTTATTAATTCCTCCCATGTTCACATATCTCAACAGTAACACAATACAGCCCTCTCCGGTATACAGGTGCAACCATACTATTCATCCTGAAATACTCAAAACCACTCTTGATAGCATATAAACCATCTTTCGGTCTCAGTAATTTTAAGGTTTCTGGTTCTTGTATCAAAGTAATACAGCTATAATATTTTGGCCATAAAAAAGACATAACCCCTTGTTGAAGACCATAATGGAAGGAAGGATTGAAGGCAAATGTGGGAAGATAACATCAAGAGATGGACAGGTAAGAGTCTGCCAGAGTTTACTATCAAGATAAGAGACAGAAGACGTTGGAGATATATTACAGCCGGCCTTCGTTGTGAAGATGGCAGCTGATGATGATGAAGATACCAGTGATGATTTCTTGTAATTAATGTTTTATTTATACTGAATAACCTTTCAGATGTCAATGAATGTTCGATCAAGAACGGTGGATGTGAGAAGGAATGTGTCAATACGATTGGTTCTTACATGTGTCGGTGTCCAGTGGGATATGAACTGGCTGAGGATTCAAAAAGCTGCTTAGGTGAGTACCGCATAAATAGTCTGGAAACAGGAAATTCTCCAATGATCTATCAATAGTCAAGAAATAAGTAATTCAATCCTCTATCAATAGTCCAGAAATAGGAAATTCTCCAATCCTCTATCAATAGTCCAGAAGTAGGAAATTCTCCAATCCTCCATCAATAGTCCAGAATATATTAAATTTTTCAATCCTCTATCAATAGTCCAGAATATATTAAATTCTCCAGTACTTTATCAAGAGCACAGAAATTGGAAATTCTCCAATCCTCTATCAATAGTCCAGAAATAGGAAATTCTCTAATCCTCTATCAATAGACCAGAAATAAGAAATTCTTCAATACATTATCAAGAGTCCAGAAAGAGGAAATTCTCTAATACTTTACCAATAGTAGTTCAGAAATAAGATATTTCCGAATACTCTATCACTAGTTCAGAAATAGACAAAATAGAAATGAATGAGGGAAGGATCCCGTTACACGCCCATTGAGGCATATTGGGAACATGGAGTTAGTATTTTATTGACTATCGGCACACTACGGGTGATGTGGTTAGCATCACGCCGGCAGCCTTAACCTTGCCAGAGTTGCTCTGGTACCCAATTCAGGAGGCTGGGGCGATTCCGGAGCCGTTTGCGGTCTAAAAAATCCCACCTCAACTTGGGATCGAACCATAGACCAGCGAGCAAGGAAGCCAGTGCACTAAATGACTGAGTTGTAAATCTGTTTTAAAAAAAAAAACTACAGTTATAAATAGTTCTTGACAATAATCATCATCACCCTTCAGCTTCCCACGGAGCATAGAGCTGCAACAAACTTCAAAATCTTCATGTCCCGTCGTCCTTGTTCAGCTCAAAGTATTCCTGTCCCGTCTTCCTTGTTCAGCTCAACGTCTGTCTGTCCCGTCTTCCTTGTTCAGCTCAACGTCTTCCTGTCCCGTCTTCCTTGTTCAGCTCAACTTCTTCCTGTCCCGTCTTCCTTGTTCAGCTCAATGTCTTCCTGTCCCGTCTTCCTTGCTCAGCTCAACGTCTTCCTGTCCCGTCTTCCTTGCTCAGCTCAACGTCTTCCTGTCCCGTCTTCCTTGCTCAGCTCAACGTCTTCCTGTCCTGTCTTCCTTGCTCAGCTCAACGTCTTCCTGGCTCAGCTCAACGTCTTCCTGTCCCGTCTTCCTTGCTCAGTTCACCGTCTTCCTTGTTCAGCTCAACGTCTTCCTGTCCCGTCTTCCATGTGTGGCCGGGGAAGGGTAGTGGGGGTTGCTGTTTATGTCGAGAGTGTTAGGTTTTGATGACTAGCTAGTCCGCTAGAGTTGGGGATTGCCCTCTACAGTCTTACAGGTTGTTTTCCCAGGTTCGGAGATATATCCTCTAAGTTGTTTCTTTTATTGTTTTTTGAGCAGTTGTTTGTTTATGAATTGCTTGTAGCTATGGACCTATGATAGAATGATTCATTCTTCTGATAGCCAACTGTAAAGATACGATTCTTGAAAACAGCGTAAGGTTTTGACAGAAATAACTTTTAATTGTCTGTTCTGATACAAATAAACTTGTCAAATAACACAAATTCTTGATACAGGCATATATACATCAGTTAACAATTAGTAGTACACATTTGGTACCATTTCATGAGTGCAAAATTCCCTTTGCACCTTTTTTTTAAAATCTATCTGCATTATCTCCTATGTCAATCTCCTTGTTTGTACTATTTCCTTAAGTCATGCATTTAGATTTTGTCCTTGCTAATATACTGCAGGCTCTTCAGTGAAATCCGTTATGCAAGAGTTTTTCCTTTTGAATCATGTAGGGATCCAAAATGTTTAATATTCTCCACTTAATTTAACATTCTTCATCAACACGAGACTGGGTTTCATTATCATATGAATGTTCGAACTCAAATCTGCAGTAATCATAACTGTGTGCACTATGATCCACGGGAAAGTTTACATTGGTTGTAAATACTTACAGTATTTCAGAAAACACATTATCACTACACATCCTAGAATGATCTTTTTCAACAAAAGCTTCCCAGCACTAGACTAGCGTCTGTTAACTTTGGATTCTTAGTTCCAACTGACCGCGTCTATTCTACTTTTCTGCCGGCTGAATAATCTGAGCCTAACCATTGGTTGGAAATCACATGACCAATGCTTGGCGTAGCGAAGCTAACCTGATTAATGCTTGGCGTTTCGAAGCTAAACTGGCCTAATTAAACATCTGTTGTCCCGATTTATTAATATCTTCTGTTTCTAATAAGAATTTATTTTATATGTTAATATAGTCTGTACCTGAAGAAAACCATGGTATAAGCGGCTACATACAGATCCCGGGGCCCTGCAAATGTATCCCGTAGGGAGACATTTGAGTACTATCAAATCTAAAAAAATTTATCCCAAAAATTTCTTAAGTTCAAAAAAAATGTTCAGAAAAATTTAAAGTTCAAAAAATTTTCTAAGTCTAAAAATAATTCGGAAAAATTTAAACTAATTCCTAAACTGGGGTCCTATGTCTATATGAGATCAACTTCTATATAAAAACCTAGGGATGGCCATCAACTTCAAAAAAATATTTTTAACTATCCAGCATTTTACAACATTTTTCATCACCTTTTCACATTGGCAACACTGACCAACAAAAATATTCCCAACTTTATCTAATACAGAAGGTCGTCACTCAAAAAAAATGTGACAAGTGGCAACACTGGGAAATATGAGCAATAGTATATCATATTTGTATAACTTAATCATAACTAAATGCATGTTGACAACATTTTATTAGTCATAGTGGGGGGCGGGGTGTAATATCATTTCTATTCCTGTCATTGGTTTCATATCCCAAGGCTTCAAGTACTCTAAAAATGTTGAAGTTATTTTCTTCCTGATATTCCATCATCATGGGTGTAATTTATTTTTTCTTTTGATTCCAAGTATTTTACAGTTTATTCATAGAGATTGTGAAGGTGTCCACGTCCTTATTGTCATGTTGATCTTTTTTTTTTTTTTCATAAAACAGTTTATGCTTCCTTGGTTATCCATCATGTTTTTCTTTTCCAATAAATGATCTGGTTGGTCATTGTTATTATATATAAAAAATCTCCAGGCATATGGGTGAAAATTTCTAAATTATAATGTAACCATTAACATGTTTACATTCAATCATATTGTTCACAATAAAAGCATTAAAACCTCATAGCTTATTCTTATTTATTTGTGTCTGAATGTTTCCTATATTTGATATTTTCCAAATGGTAAGTATATGAATTCGTTCCAAGTCCATCACTGTAGAGAATGTTCTCTATTACAATTTTCTCAAAATATGTGATGTTTGTATCCAATATCCCCACAGGTAATGGGTCTGGTAATGATCCTGTCCATTTATGATTCAGCGACAATCTTTCTTTGTCTTTCCTGTTTTCTGTCGACACGTTATTTTCATATGTGAGCTATATCTTACAATTATCATTTATTACCAGTCTTTTTCGAAAATCAACTTTGCACTAACTTGGTTGCAATATTCATACATCAACCTATTCAATCAATCATCAACAGAATACAACATGTCATTTAATATTCCTATTTTTCTTCTTCTCTTCTTTGTTCAAGACAAGGTTCCTGTCAGTCTGGCGACTATGTATCCTTGCTAATCTCTGGTTCCATGTAACATTTTTCTTCTCTTGTTCTTTTTTTTTTTTTTTCAATGTATCATTTTATGTCTTTCCACAATTCCATGCTATGTGGATCCTGTCTAGTTCTCTTGTTCTAACCAGAAATATATCTTTAGTGAACCTTATGAGCTGTCAATATTTTACAACAACACATCATACAAAATCATTATTATAACATCAAGTCGAATATCTCAATTCTAAAACAGTATAGAACAATATTTTATATAGTATTTATATTGTCAACACCAGTTCTGCCTTCGCAGGTCGAAGGTTATTCAGAACTCTATGGTATTTATAACATCTGCTGCTACAGCCAGATGATCAATTTATTTGCATAGTTACTTATTATTATGGGGCATGAGGGTACATATTTTCTCATGGCAATCCGTGATTCAGCAATATGGATGTCCAATCTAGGTACTCCTTTATAATATTATATCCATTCATTGTATGTGGATCCATGACACTTCAGACTGTGGGGTTACATTGTTCTTGGTCCATATATCATAAGGGTGATCCAAATCTCATATAGTTCCATTATGTTCTGGGTGCATCAGCATTCAATCTTTTTTTCCATTTAATATCCATTGTCCTTAACACTTTTGGTTCCATATAATTATCATAATTCGTTTGTGTCTCGTCCAATAATGATCCATACATTTATGGTTCTCATATACAGCAATGGTATTCCTCCGATTTGCTCTGTGTTCATAGAACCCAGAAAATTTCAATTATTTTCTCTGTTATTTCATAACAGCTTCCACTTATTCATTTTCTCACTCTAATGTGAGCATAAGTGCATAAACCGCACAGCAAAACATTAATTGTGTCAACCTTAAATTTCACCATAATATAGAATAGCATCTTCATCATCACTAAACAGTTGCCTCATTCTCATGTGTCATTTGTGGTTATCATCCGGTAATGGGGTATTCAATGGTGGTTCAGCATATACAAATGCTATAGAAGGGTATTTCATTTGCTAAGTTAGCATGTGCAAAATGTCAACATTTTCAATTTTGCAACCTGGGGTCAGCATATACAAATGCTCTCAAAGGATATTCTCATTTGCAAAAATCAGCATGCGCAAATGTCATTGGGGTTTCATTTTCTGTGTGATTTCTTTTCTTTGCATTTTCTGTTTTGTTCATCTTTTCTGGTTTGCAAAGTTTTTCTTTTCAATTTTTCTCATTTCTTTTCTGTTTTCTTGTGATTTCTTTTCTCTTTTCTTTTTCATTTTCTTTTTTGTTTGCATCACAAGTACGAAAGAATGATCACAAGTACGAAAGAATAATAAAATCAATTCACTAAACATTCTAGCTACTACCAATATTCCCAATAGTGAATCCTAACCAATGGGGCTGCAAGTAATAGTTTAGGTTAGAACAGAATGAATATTTTCGCAGTATCTGTTGTCAATAAGTGGCAAGGAAAGGGTACATCAAGGATCTCCTGATTACAACATGATTGTAATTCCAAGAAATGAATATGATTGGGATTGAAAATATCACAAGTCTAGAATGTCGTCTCAATATAGTGGAAAGGAAAAATAGTAAGTTGAAGATGGTGTACCAATGGAGTGAAGAAAATCTTACTATAGAGAGTCAAGGTTTGGATATGGAATCTTGGAGAATGTTTAAAATCTTGACAGTACTAATATACATCTGGGTGTTAAAATAATAATGTACATTGGAAAAATAAATAATCCTGTGGAGAAAGATAGCATAACATGCAATACTAGTTTTGGGCATGAATTATATGCTGTTAACAGATGTCATAGTCGGAACAGTATGATTGATCAAAGTGATATATATAAAGGAGTTTAGCATAATTGAAATCAAAGAAATATTAGTATGAGGTAAGAAAAAAAACTACTGGTGTAAAGTCTCTGCATGAAAATGCATTAAGATGCGAAAGTACAGAACTCTGGAGCTGCAAGGACAAGAAGTCTAGTGAATGGAGCGTGGAATATGATCAGTTACAAAAGTAGAGATGAATGTTACAACAGAATAGTGTGACACATGTGTTATAGGTAAGATTGTGTAACATTCTAAATATTAAGAAAATGTCTGTAACTAAATAATGTCTGTAAACTCGTAACACCGTGTGTTATCAATTGTTTTGTCATTTTTATTTCACAAAACTATACTATCTAATGAAAATTCTCCGTGTGCTGGTCTTGATTGTTTTCTGGGCATCAGTATTCTAAGGCTGGAAAAAAGTTTCTCAGTGGGGCTTTGACATCTTAGTCTGGAAGCAAGTCATTTGCAATGTCAAAACTGAAAATATAGTACATGGGAAAGTTAGTACATTGTTAATCACTATTTTCACATTCGCGGTGACGGTGTTCGGAGTGGCGAACACATAAAACACATGGGCGTGTTTTTAGAATAGCTTCTCAGTACCAGGGGGTTATAACTGTATTTCTCATAGTCTCTGCTCGCTTGTTGATTTTTTTCTCCAATTCCCGCAACGCCATAAGGAAGGCCGAATTGGAATCATTGTTGACCGGGTTTATAGCGGGTATAGCACTGGAGATAGCGTTGTTGATAGGGTTGACAGTGGGTACAGTACTGGAGATGGTTTTGTTGACGTTGAGAGGTTGATGGGCAACTGAAGAAAACGTCAATGGTTGTACTGTAGCTGGAGGTGACATGACATTGACTGATTGTTGGGGCGCAGAGGAAATCAGTGATGATGGCAATGTAGCCTGGGAATGTGTGGCTGGAGGTGACATGACTGGCGTTTGTGGCAGTTCTACAAATGTGGCAACAGGAGGCGATTCGTGAGGCTCAGGAAAAAACGATTCAACTGTGGTGTGAACCTCTACTGGTGGGATGCTGAATATTGACTCGATAGAACTATCTGAGTCTGATACAAAGGACATTGTGTCGTCATCATGTACATTGGAGTCTGATACCAATAAGGTGCTATCTGTATCACTGGTACTGGCTGTGTCTGTTTCTTGTTCGTATGCTTCTACCATGTATCTGTCATTTTGTTCGTTGGGGTCTGACAAAGCTGTACTGAGGTCGACACTGTCTTCTCTCATGTCTTGTTCCGTTTCGTCTCCATAAAGATTGCTGGTATATGGTTCAACAATCTGCTTGGGTATAGTTTCTTCAGGATCTGATTCTTCTGAACGACCAATCTTGTTCTTGTGGTATAGCAGTGTTTGGTTTTCACTAGTGTTAAAACTAGAACTGCCTGAACTGGGGGTGTGATAGGTATCAGCTGACGATTTATCACTGCGGGAGTAAGTTTGAGTGTGGATATAAGGTGCTTTCGTGTTGTCATCGTGTGACGTCTGTGGCATGATTTCTTCATTTCTAATGCGCAGGTCTCTGTCTTGTAGTCTATTACGTAATTCAAGTGGTGGGATGCTGAATATTGAATCGATACCGCTATCTGAGTCCGATATACAGGACATTTTGTCGTTTACCTGTACATTGGAGGCTGGTACTACTGCACCAGGGTTGAAACTCTGTTTGCGTTGTTGATTTACAGACTTCGAAACTTCTGTTTGTGTTGCTTTCTTTACAGATTTGGCAATTTTTGTCTGCGTTGCCACACAAACCGTCGTTGTTTGAGGTTCTTGCTTTGTTGGCATGGGTTGATTTATCTTCATGGGGGTCAACTGTGTCTTGTTCTTATGGACGAAATTTTCATGTTGGTATCTGTGCACTTTCGTTCCTGCTGTTATGGGAGCGATGTGTGCCCTCCATCCATCGTCTGTTGTGAGGAGGCAAACTTGTCCGTTTTTCGATGGTATAATTTTAAACTCCCAGATGTTTCTAGTTTTGATTTCATTTATACAATTTCGAACAGATATTCTATGGGCCCGTTTGTTCAGTGTATCCCAATGTTTGTTTCGTGGTCTGCGCTCTGTTTCTTGGGAGATAAAATGTGGAGGTTTTCGCATTGAAACATAGGAGTGGTTTAACTGGGGTTTGAACCAGGAACTGTCTCGATCTGGTACCTTTTTTCTGGAAACCTCCACTTTGATTCTCATGTCTAATTTCACTGGTGGCGTGTCTTTTATTTTGGAGCTTGTAATTATTGGCGGGGAACATGTGTGTTTGATGTCTCGTGTCAGGTGAAGGAGTTTCGTTCACGTTTCGAAAATAACAATAGCGTCCCAGTTTCGAGTCATAAGCAAAAACTGTCTCAGTCTGTGGATACGAAATCGATTCTCGTATATCTTGGTATCGTGGTATGAACACATCTTCGGTTCTGTTGGTGAACTGTGACGGGTAATGCGGGGCAGTGTCACAGCGAAAACTTTTGCTGAATTGTCGGTACCGCATATAGGCCTGTCTCTGGTGTGGGTATTTTCTCCTTAGGTCCATCTTTCGTGTGTTTATGCTTGTTTTTCTGCTCTTTTATAGAGGACTGGTCACTAGGCAACATATAAGCTTTGTACAGCAGTTAACAACTTTTGTAGTAAGTCCGGTAATACTATACTGCAGGCATTGAGGGGGGGGGGAATCCGTTATGCAAGAGTTTTTCCTTTTGAATCATGTAGGGATCCAAAATGTTTAATATTCTCCACTTCATTTAGCATTCTTCATCAACACGAGACTAGGTTTCATTATCATATGAATGTTCGAACTCAAATCTGCAGTAATCATAGCTGTGTGCACTATGATCCACGGGAAAGTTTACATGGTTGTAAATACTTACAGTATTTCAGAAAAACACATTATCACTACACATCCTAGAATGATCTTTTTCAACAAAAGCTTCCCAGCACTAGACTAGCGTCCGTTAACTTTGGATTCTTGGTTCCAACTGAACCGCGTCTATTCTACTTTTCTGCCGGCTGAATAATACTGAGCCTAACCATTGGTTGGAAATCACATGACCAATGCTTGGCGTTTCGAAGCTAACCTGATTAATGCTTGGCGTTTCGAAGCTACGCTGGCCTAATTAAACATCTGTTGTCCCGATTTATTAATATCTTCTGTTTCTAATAAGAATTTATTTAATATGTTAATATAGTCTGTACCTGAAGAAAACCACGGTATACGCGGCTACACTTGCTCAGCTCAACGTCTTCCTGTCCCGTCTTCCTTGCTCAGCTCAACGTCTTCCTGTCCCATCTTCCTTGTTCAGCTCAACGTCTTCCTGTCCCGTCTTCCTTGTTCAGCTCAACGTCTTCCTGTCCCGTCTTCCTTATTCAGCTCAACGTCTTCCTGTCCCGTCTTCCTTGTTCAGCTCAACGTCTTCCTGTCCCGTCTTCCTTGTTCAGCTCAACGTCTTCCTGTCCCGTCTTCCTTGCTCAGCTCAAAGTCTTTCCATGTCATCCTCATCCCTTTCATGTCTCCAGTTCTGTTCTCCGCGTGTTTTTTTCGGTAGCTCTCTTCTTCTCTTACCCTGGTGACTCCAGAGCATGGACAGCATTGTAATGCTTTCAACAAGCTTACAATGTGTGTCCTATCCATCGTCAGCTGTTTGTTCTCATTTCTTGTTCATTGGCGTTGGCCGGTTCTTGTCATCAGTTCCACATTCATGATCTAGTCAGATACAGAAACAAAAGGGATGCAGAGCTCCAGGTCACACACAAAATTATGCATACTACCAACTCAACAGAAGAGAACAGTTGTAATCTTCCGACTCGGCAGTGGCTACAACAGATTGGGGTACCATCTATTCAACAAGCTAAAGGTAGGAACTACCGATGAATGCAACTGATAAAATAACTGCTGAACATCTGCTTCAAAGGTGCCCAACATATGTGGAACAAAGAAAGCGCATATGGCCGACGCCAGAACCCTTCGAGTAAAAGCTTAACGGAGATGCAAATAGCATCAAGCTGACTACTGATATCTTTGAAAACATTCAAGTAGATATCTTAGAGTGTTCGAAGAAGAAGATACCATTTCAATTCTTCTATTCCACTCAAGCGCCCATTTATGAAAGTGTGTAACGTCTTGCTGCCATCACCGGTGTCAATACCTTGTCAAGGTGTGGCGGCTTGCGCACCCTGATTACCCCCAGAGCTCTGCCAGCGGGAGTTTTACTCCTGGAAGGTTTCCCACACAAAGAAATTCACAAATTAACATCGGAATCACCAAATGGCCGGGTCAAAAACCAGATAGACCACATTATGATTAATGGTAGATGGAGACATGCATTACAATATGTGAAAGTAAGAAGAGGTGCAGATGTGGGAAGTGATCACCACTTAGTAGTAGCAAAACTGAAGGTGAAACTCAGAACTTCTGGATCAATTATAACTACACAGAAAAGGTATGACATTGTCGTAAGGAAGGTTAATTGTTTTATTTGGCCCGTCTAAGTAGAGTGGATGTCGACAGATACGCGAGAAAAGGAATAGAAAATAGATTTCACATGTGGTAGATTAAGGGAAAGATATGTCTCTGGAGTGATTAGGTTATCTGCTCCAGCTATCCGTACGACTGTACTTTATTACCAGACAGCATTGGCCTCCCTATCAAGAATAGATAAGTTACTCTACACACACACACACCTATGTGACAACAAGACACACAAATGTGAAAAAACTACGGATAAATGGGTATGGGTCTGACCAACACACAAAGCAAAGTTTTTTTGTAGTTTATTATCATTTAAACTCGACAACATCAAAATATCTAAAGGAAAAAGATAAAAGAGTCATTTACATGCATGTGAAATAAAGCAGAAAAGTGCAAACAAGGAAAATACTCACTCACTCTGTCAAACAGTGGCCACTCTCACACTCTTACCTAATTGCCTGGTATGGTAGGTCTGTAATATCCCTTGGTAATACAATTAGTCCATGAATATATTATCTATTTCACTTAATATTCTATCACCCCAGTTGTCGCAGATCCAAATAGTTAAAAAATTGGCCTTTCCAGATACTTCATGGGAAACATCTGGTTGCTAAAACAATGTAACAAAAGATTATTTCCTTACGCCTATACGCTAGCAGACGTCGTTGGCGGCTGAGTTCTGTGTCGCTGAGTTATGTTAACTCGCCCGCCCCTGCTCGCGCCGGCGGTCAGCGTACAATGTTAATTATTATTTAATTTCTGCATACGCGCTCCCTAAACAATGATAGGTTGTCATTAAATAGCTATTAAATTGTCGGCGTCTGTTAGTTTGTCGTATGGTATTAAAAAATAATAGACACTATAATAACAAATATACAAAATGAAATATAACGTGTATTCTATACTCCCACTATCTGTCGCTGTAATGCCTATAAGTACGGTTTGCTAAACCGTCGAGTTTATCTCTCTCTCCAGTAGAGATTAAGTGCCGCGTCGGCCTACACTGTTAACATAATTACCGTCTAAGGTATGTGGGTAGCGGGTGGCGTGATTTAACATTTTAATTGAATATCTGGTTTGAAATCGCTACGCGTTACTTTATTTCACTCGTTTTACTAGTGAGAAAAAGGCTTTCGTTACGGCTAAAGGATTTCTCTTTAAAATGCCGTGTCTCGCGATCAAAGAGCACAGGGGATTCTAAACTTTCCCTGAGTAAAAACGTCAAGAGGTTTTGTGTTTCGTCTCTCTCACGTGCTGTCTGTCTGAGATATATTATAAATGACAAATGAGCTCGCGTGGGTGGACGAGGTAAACAAAGCCTGATTTGTTTTCCTGTTATGACTGACAGGTCACGAAGTTTGTAAACACTGTGTTAGCTCGTGTTAAAAGAAAAGAGCCGGGGACGAAAAAGTAAGCTGTGTAATTAAAGACAGACAATATAATGCATGCTTTTAGTTAGCAAATCACAGAGCAGCTATGAGGTTATAATAGGCTGTCAGAATACTGTAGACTATTTTCCGTTACACGTCAAAGACATCAGCAAATTGAAGGATCCCCTTACCAGAAAAGCTTTTGTGGCTGATATAAAGAAATGATATCAAATTACCAAACGAACAGGAAAAGACATCGACTGATGATATTGACCAGAAATTCAACACCATTTCAACAATATATAATGAAAGCAGCAAATCATGCTTGGGATTCCAGGAAGAAGCAAGATTGGATAACAATAGAAACATTAAACACCATAGCGATGAGAAAGGAAATGAAAAGAAAGAAAACAGAAGCAAAGTCCCCCAGGTTAAAGCAATTATATCGTGAACAGTATAGTCAGCTGGACAAGGAAGTTAAACGCCAAACCCGAGCCAAGAAAAGGAAATTCCTAGACGATCTTGTAAGACGGGCAGAAGAGGCAGCACTGAGAAATGAACACAGCACAGTATATAAAATAACTAAAACCATCAGCGAAAAACGAGGTGCAAATAATATTCCATTAGTAAGAGATAAGCAAGGAAATCTCATCACGACAGCAAAGTGACAGGAAACAAGATGGGCAGAGCATTTCAGAGAAATTCTGAACAAGGTACCACCAGAGACACAATTGAATGTTCCTGGGGCTGAAAATGATCTAGATAATAATACAGACATTCCACGAAAAAAAGAAATCATCACGGCAATCATCAAAGGGTTAAATAATGGAAAAGCTCCTGGCCACGATAACTTAAATGCAGAGCTATTTAAGACAGACCCTGAGCAGAACCACTATTTGCATAAGTCTAGAAAACAACGACAACACCAACGGAGTGGAACAAAGGAATAACTGTCAAATTGCCCAAGAAGGGCGACCTTGCAGACTGCAACAATTGGAGGAGAATCACTCTTCTCTCAGTTCCCAGCAAAATAGTAGGCAGGATAATTATACAGAGAATTTCAAAATCAGTAGACCACAAACTGAGGAAAGAACAAGCAGGATTTAGACAGAACAGTAGATGTGCAAATCATATATTTAACCTCAGGAACATTGTAGAGCAGTGCTCAGAATGGTAGAGACAGGTGTACATTAATCATCCAGGAAAAAACTTAATACGTATGCCAGCAGGTGGTTCTGAACACCAATCTAAAGAAGACAGAGGTCATGACACTCTAATGTGGGCAACCCTGAGCCCATAAAAGTAAGGAATCAGAAACTGGAACAGACAGACACCTTCACATACCTAGGATGCATAGTAACACCAGACGGCTGATAAGACATCAATAACAGAATGAACAAAGCAAGAACAGCCTTTGTTAGTCTAAACAACAAGTCCTCTCAGTACAGCAAAAACACAAAATTAAAAATATATGAGAGCTGTGTACTTTCTGTGCATCTCTATGGTGTGGAATGCTGGAGGATAACAAAGAAGTAACGAAGAACTGCTGACTCGGAGCAACCAAGAGGACATGCCACACCATCATAACTGGCAGACGCTGGAGTTGGGTTGGCCATGTTCTCAGAAGAGAACCCTATGCCATCACAAGAACAGCTCTGCTATGGACCCCTGAAGGAAAATGAAAGAGAGGCCGACCAAAAATAACTTGGCGAAGAACTGTGGAGGCTGAGATGCAAAGTGTGAATCAGAGCTGGGGCATTGCACGAAAGATGGCTGCCAACCGGGCAAAGTTGAAGCAGTTTGTTGCCGCCCTACAAGACGCCACCAGGCGTGATGGCCACTGACTGCTTTGACGGCCGGCGGCTAAGGATCAAAGAAGAAGAAAGTAACTTCTCGGTTGTTGTTTTGTTGTTCTCTATATTTCACAACCATACAATGGGATTGGCCTGATATTTGAAAATTCTGCTTATTAAACTAGATTTCTCTTATTTCCATATATTTCTCAATGCAATGAAAGGTCATTTTACCTATTATATCCTTATTTTGATAATACCATCTGTCCCTCTGTCGTACGGATAGGTTGTGAGTTATTCTTTTACCCGTCTAAGAAGAGTGGATGGTGATAGGTACGTGAGAAAAAGGTGTGAGAAGTAGATTTCACTAGGTTTAGCTTAAGGAGAAAGATATATCTCTGAAATGAGTAAGTTTCTTTATGCCAGCCTATCTATACGACTGAAATTTAGTAAAAGACAACCTTGCCCTCCTCATACATATAAATATAAGTTTAGCTACACACACACAAAGTATGTGACAACAAGACACACACAAACGTGAAAAACTACGGTTAATTGGGTATGGGTCTGACCAACACACAAAGTTAAGTTTCTTGTTGTTTATTAACATCAGTGGCCACTCAATCACTCTACAGTGGCCACTCAATCACTCTTACCTATTCTTGGTGATATCCCTTGGAAATACAATTTCCCTGAATATATGTATTATCAGGTTTACTTCCCAAATTGGCCCCAGTCCATCCTCTAACAAAACAAAAAAAGACTAGTGAGGGGAACGCCGAATCTGGTGTGGGTTTTTCCAGAATGAACAAAATGTCACCGCCAATAGTTGATGTAGGAGCGTGCTCTTGAGGTTCACAGTTAAAAGAGGAAAATACTTCCAGTATTGGGAAACATCTGGTTGCTAAAATGTTACAATTGATAAATGGTGATAATCCTATCGGCTGGTTCTATGTTAGAGCGCCGATTCTGAAACAGCGTAACTTTTTTGATAAATCCGCTAGAATACGACTGTCAGACGTCGGGAATAAAAGTGTTTTTTTCACACCCCAGTGGTCTGGTAAAATTGGAAAAATATCTGGGTATAGTACGTCCAGTTAAAATTATGAGTTAAAATGTTTCTCCTGTATCTATGGCAGATACTCGCTCACCAGTGAAATTGGTGACGCACAAGCCACGAAAAAAAAGGGACTAGGAATATAAGAAACAAACATTAACAAATCAGAAAAAGAGACTCCCGCTGGAAACACACCTTTGCATACAGTTCTTTGATATATCGATGATGTTACTTTTCACGTTACTATACGTAACGAGAGAATCAGAAACAGAGTTCTCAAGATAAAGGCTTTCGGTCGGTATTCTTCGACCGTCATCAATAGACTTATTACGGGTAACGGGTTTATCTCTGTACGAATGCCCGCTTCTAAAGATAAAAGAGCCCAAGGGTTTCTGACTTCCCCTGAGTACGAACTTCAAAAGATTCTGTGTTTTTCACGTGCGGTCTGTCAGGTATTGTATGATTGACAGATTAGCTTGCGTGAGAAGACAAGGTAAACAAACCTGATTCGCTACCTGTTATGACGGGCAGATCACGAAAGCTTGTAAACACTTCATTTGCTTATGTTCAAAGAAAAGAGGCGGGGGTGAAAAAATATGCTTGTGTAAGTAAACACAGGCAGTAAATGCATGGTTTTAGCTAGCAAATCATAGAACGCAACGAGGTTGCGAAGATTGTCAGATTGCGAAGATTGTCAGATTACTGTAGGCTCTTTTCACATTACACGTCACACCCTCCTTCATTGTATACTACTGCCAAGATATATAAATAATGTAACATATTCTTGTAAGCGTGTTTCTTTAAGTGCTATCTCATTATCTTGTCTTGCATTTATTCTCATAATATTTGTCCTCTCTCTGTGTATTTGAATGATCTGTTGATGAACTGCTCTGCCTTTTTAGTTGTTAGCTACATTTTTTTACACGAAAGAGTAATCAGCTCGATGCCCAACCATCCTTAGTCGCCATGTACGACATTTCTGGTACGTCATAGTGGATTTATACTTATCTGATTTTCTGGATTCGGGGTACAAGAAGGGTAAAATGTAGTCCCAAAGCAGATACGGCCTCAGGGAGTGAATGTTAGAAACTTCACTATTCTACGTCTCAGCGTTACACTGAGGAGTGAATGTTAGAAACTTCACTATTCTACGTCTCAGCGTTACACTGAGGAGTGACTAGTTCCAGTCCACGCTGCTTTTTCTTTCTTAACTGAAGAGCCGTTCCAAGTTTACAAACACTGCTGGGCAGACTGAAGCGCGACGCTACCAGGTTTTGAACCTAGTAACTTTTCCTTGTGAAGCGACTTAACCACTCGTATGCGGAATAGACTTGTCTGGTGTCTCGTTTATTCTGGACAACAAATTTCTTTCAGATGTGGACGAGTGCACAGATCGCAATGGAGAGTGTCAGCACAAGTGTATTAACACCCACGGCAGCTACGAATGTGCTTGTCCCAGAGGTGAAAGTTTACAGCCTGACGGCCGCTCCTGTATACGTAAGTACCTCCAGACTCAATTTTTAATGATCATGATAGGAAACTCTTTACAGAGCGATACAACAGGAAGCAATCTGATCATCAGAAGAAGTCCCCTATCCGACAAGTGTTTCGGCTCGATATACTCCTTTACACTGTAAGGGGGGCGGGCCCACTTGGGTCATGACTCCCAAGCGTCTCAGCCTCCTGTTGTCTTGTATCGAAAATGAATCCATTTCACATATGGTAGCAACTTTAAAATCCACAACTCCGCCAGCCGTGGAGGCAATTGTGAAAGTAACAAAGAGAAGACAAATTATTCCGTTCGTTCCGTCGCACATCACAACTAAGGACACACACTGAGACACACCTGCGCGAAGCCGACGAGTCTAGCCACTGCGCGCTTAACCACTGAAATTCTGTGCCTGACACCCCTTATAATATACGCCGCCTGTTGCCCCTCAGCCACAGCCCTTTCACTAGTACATCAAAAAACTCAGCGTATTGTGGACTTAGAAAAATGTTGGTGTTTTCTGTACCGCAGCGTTTATTGTCACGATTTTCATTGCCCATTGCGGTTGTTCCACAGCCAGCCTGATGCCTGTTCGGCAGTTTCACTAAGCCTCTTCGGTGCCCTTGTTCTCGACTGTTCCCTCAGCCCCAACAGTTTCAATAAATGCTACACTGATGCAGCCACAAGCCCTCTTGCGCCCATTTCAACAGCCATGACCCTTGCAGTGAACCCATCGTGTCTCAGATCCGCGGCTAGATCACGATACTTGGCCGCTTTGAACGAATGTTGCTCGTCTAATCTGGATTCAAATGGCACGGTCAGTTCAATCAGTATGACCTGAAGCGTTGCTGCAGAATGAAGCACTATATCCGGCCGTCTCCGCGATCAGCTATCATCTTCGCATTGAAAGTCAGCTAGAATGGATCCCCAGCGGCTTCTATTTCTTGTCTTGACCTTACGCTCGGATAAACTCATTCCTGTCCATCTCTTGATGTTACCTTCTCACTTATAGCGCTGTCTTTGTCTTTCAAATTTGCCTTAGACATTTCCTTTCAACATGATTTTGAGGTATTATGCCCTTTTATGCGACCAGAATAGTTTAACTTTGATTTCATTTATTATTTATGTTTTGATTTCTATATTTTCTAGGATTTCTTTACTTGTTTTCTTCTCAGCCCATTAGATGCCTCTCATTCTTCTGTATACATCACGATTTCAAGAGCAACAATTCTTTCTTTTAACTACTTGTTCATCTTTTATGTTTCTATACCACACAGTAATGAAACGTTTGATAGTACGACGACTCTCGTTTATGAGTAATTTTTTGCATGTTAGTATCTGTCTCATGTTGTTGAATGCACTTTTGGCCATTGCTATTCTATTTTTTTTATTTTTCTCTGTTTGACAATCAAATCTTCTACCGATAAATTTCTCTGTGACCTCCTTTAACTTTTTCCTATAGCCTTCCTTTTTTTCGTCACCCGCTCCTTATCACATTTTTTTTCTCTCCAACGAGCAAAGTTATCTTTTCACATCTTGTCTCACTTCTCACCCAGCCGTCTCAACTTGATATTTCCTCCATTTAGTGGACTTGCCACGTTGGTTTTTCGCTTATCGCCAGCTCCAGACAGAGTAAGTCTACAATGAGTGGCATTCCTATTGTTAACCAAGATTTTCTGTCTGGGTACGATACACGAAACCAGGTTCCAGGATAATAAGGTGCGACCTCGCAAACTTGACATAATAAATAACACGGCATGGTTAAGATCTTATATGGTCATGAAAGACAGGCAGATGAATTTGTAAATGAATGTAAAGAAAACATCTTGTGTGTCATGCAGAATGTTCTACAAATGAAGGGTGGGAGAAAAAGACCCATACCGATATCAGGCACTAATTCGTGGTTGAATTGGCATGGAAGTACTAAAATAAACCATTTATCATTGGAGTTTTTTTCTAACGAAATCACATGTGTGTGTGTGTGTGAAATTGTCGCTTATAATCTGCAACTTTTTAAGACTACTTCACTGCATTTTCATCCTGACAAGGAAACAGTTCATGCAGCCAAGATAGCGAATAGAAACAGGATTCCAATATTGGACAGGACCAAGTATTAGAGGATTTTGTGATATTAAACAGAAAGAAAACTCGACTATAATACTGGAAACCACGAGTACTAGGAACTTTTAACAGAATAACACTGGGATTATAATTAAAGTAATACCCTGACAACCTGTAAAACGGTCTCTTAAAATCAGTGGTCCGACACTATTCGAAAGTCTTTCCTCTACGTCAGCAAATTCATTCCCGATAATCGGCGTTAGCTGTAATATGTACATTTCATCCTTCTATATTTTTGCAATAAACATGTGTAAATTTCTTGTGGATGTACAGGTTCATACGACATTGGCAACCTCAGCATATAAAATTATTGGATTAATGAACTTCCACTGCAAGAGCTGGTAGCTGCTTCATGTGGGTTTCCTCGCAATGAAACCATAAGCAGAGGTAGCCACATGCTCCATATGGAGCAGGGAGGGGATAATGATGACATAATGGTGTACATATTTATCATAATAACAGTTTTAAAAGTTCATGTGTATATTCAAACATGTTTAAATAATGCTATTGTAGTTTTACGCTGTCCGAAAGCACTTTCATCCGACTCACTGGTTTTAACATTAATGCTCAGGAAGTGTAAAGTTTCCGAGGAAGACGAAATGATGGAATTGAAGAGAAGGACGCCTGCTTCTCCTATCAGGAGACCCTATACTTAGAAGAAACATTTCTGTTCTCTCAGTTTGTGGTACAAGTCTTTGGTTCAAGTTGCCAGCAGTCTACGATAGACGCCTACATCAGCCGGGTCTTGAAGACTCTTGCCTTGACAACTGGAGTGGTTACCCCGAACATTACCGCCAGGGACGTTCTACTGCCACAAAATTAGACGATTGAGGGAACAGTCAACAACACCCTTGGGAACCAACAGTAACGGAATCCAACAGCAACAATAAATCATCGTTAACACCTGGAAAGTTTTGCAGTCAGACCCACCATAGAACTTTTTTAACGACTGCCATTTTAAAGTCACTAACATGTGCTTAATTTTTTTTTTTTTCATAAAGAACTCTATTTTAATTTGTTAATAACAATTTATTATTAAATTTGTTATGAGTAAAACAAATTTATTGTTGATTTATTCATTATTGAGTGAATTGCACCATATGACTTAGTTATTTTAAACACATAACCGTACAGAGCTATTAAAGTAATGTTTAAAATACAATCAAATTTTATTTTTTCCCCCAGAAGGGGCGGGAAGATAAAAAGTTCATGACAGCTTCGCTGATATCAGTTGTTATGCCTACATTCTTTAAATTCCCTTCGGGCTCCCTGAAATAGAAATATCATTCTTCTGTTTATATCTCTGCCAAGAGTAATCTTGAACGAAGGTTGATACCCTTGAAGACCCTCATTTTTATATTCAATTTGTAGCGATTGTTGGACCACTGCTGCAGGCAGGGGAGACAATTCCAGAACAGTCTCACATCTTCTGTTATGATTTGTCCAAGATAAGAGAAACTCTTGACTTTTTCTAGTATCTTCCCATTTATCCTTATTTGTTTGTTTATCTTCTTCTTAGCTAATCTCACAGCTCTCAATGGCAGATAACTAAATTCTCGAGTGCGCTCTGTCTTTCATCATCATCATTACATTCCTTTGTCATCCTTGTAGCCACCACTGTAGTTCATTCCCTTGCAGGAAGCATGTACCAAGCGTTCACATGGTCTTACAGCAGTGGCCTCTGTCGCAATTCGTTTTACATAATGAGGTTATCATTTTAGTCGCCATATACGACATGCATGCGGTTGTAGCAATCCTATTATTTCTAACATACACATAACAGAAAGAAAAAAAATTGCGGATTCTGAAATGAAAGTACCTCAGAGCATCACCGATACCGTTTGAGTTGCCATACCTTGTGCATAATCGCCACCATCATTTCTATTTTTGTTCCCAACGGAGTATGGAATCAACCGTGAAGCTGGCCAATTGCAGAAAGCCTGGACCAAAGTACGCATGTACTCTTGTGGTTGTGGTTTTGTAGCAAATCTTTTTGTTTACATGATAATGTTGTCAGCCTCACGCTCAACCTTTTATTAGTAGCCTCTAACTACATTTTTTAATGTCTTAATTTTTCTCATCTGTGGCCCCCAGAAACTACACGTGGCACCTTACATGCAAGTATAAACTATAGGGTCATTGATTGATAAGTCACTTTCTATTGTTTTATTCTCAATTTGATCAAAGGGATATAAATAAAACGAATGTCAAAACTAAGGGTAACAACTAAAATTTAAGTTTTACTTTCTTTTTTTTTCATTCCCCGAAAGACAATGAAACATAATAACATTCAACATGACCAATACATTTTCGTTGCAAGAGACAACAATAACTGATGCCCGTTATTAAAACACGGTGTTGACAAAGCTGGATCTCACGTTGAGTTTTAATGTGCATTTGAAATAAAATATAATGTAATAAAATGATAGTTACTTCCAGCAGCTGTAAAGAAAACAAAAACTTTCATTCCTTGCACACACTCATTTACACACTCTTTCTTGTACTCGCAATGTGATAAAGACCATTTTTTCAGATGTTTAAAAAAAACAGCGTTTCTGGCAGGGCTTTATCAAACTATCAGATAGATAATGTTAGTCCTTTTCAGGACTTAGTATCTATCAACGCTGGTCGTGCTACAGTCCTTTTCAGGGCTACTTCATGCTAGCTGATAGATGCTAGTAGTCCTTTCAAGGCTTAGAGTTTATAACACGGGGCTTCGGTTAACAAAGTTCACTTATTTTTGAATGGCGAATTGCACTCAAATAAAGCCAACGGACTTAAAAGGCAAAACCCTCAACAGCACTTCATAAGAGTGAATAAATAAAAAATTTTAAATAGAAAATGACTTCTCGATCACACTGTATTTTCCTCAGTATCGGCTAGAAGGGTGCATATGAAAAGGTAGAATAACGCAAAATGAACTATATTATGGATACTGAACCACAGTCTAAGACTGTTTCTTAACCTTCTAGAGGTCCAGCACCCCTTTACAGCATCTTAAGAAGCCTCGGCCCCCCCCCCCCCCACACCCTTTACAGCATCTGAAGAAGTCTCACTCCTCTTTATAGGTTCTTTAGAAGCCACGCACCCCATCACAGCATCTAAGAAGCCTCGCACCCCCACCCTTAACAGCATTTTAAGAAGCCTCGCCCCCCTCCCCCTTTAGAGCATCTTAAGAAGCCTCGCCCCACCCATTACAGCATCTTAAGATGCCTCGGCCCCCCACCCTTATAGCATCTTAAGCCTCGCCCCCACCCTTTACAGCATCTTAAGCATCTTAAGAAGCCTCCCCCCCCCCCGCTTTACAGCATCTAAAGACGCCCCCCCCCCCCCTTACAGCATCTTAAGAAGCCCCGCACCCCCCCCCCCCCCCCTTTACAGCATCTTTAGAAGCCTCGCGCCCCCCCCCCCCCTTTCCCTTTACATCATCTTAAGAAGCCTCGCACCCCTTCTTACTTCTTCTGCTTCTCGTTTCTTATTCTTCTTCTTCTCCATCTACTTCTTCTTTTTCTTTATCATCTTCTCCATCTTGATCTACTTCTTTTTTATCATTTTCTACATTTTTTTCTACTTCTTCTTCTTTCTTTATTTCTTACTTCTACTTTCTGTATTTATTTCTTCTTCTTTTTTAATCATCTTCTCCATCTTCTTCTACTTCTTCATCTTCTTCTTTTTTTGATCTTCTCCATCTGCTTCTACTTCTTCTGTCTGTATTTATTTCCTCTTCTTCTTCCTTGTCGTAGATTTTTGATAGGAGAATTAAGACTTGGGTTGGTCCCTTCTGAATAGATTAGAATAAGTGATAGTCACAGTGAGAAATAGTAATAGCAATAGATTTTCCACGAGTGAGGTGGTAGAAATGTGATAGAGGCTGTCTCTGAAATCAAGAAAATCTTCTCTCTTTCACCTATCTTCTACGACAGAATTTAGATTGAGTCAGACAGTCTACACACATATATATGAAATATATATATATATCCACTCACATACATACACACATAAGACGACAGTTAGACGTACAGACGTGGGAAAAACTATGACAGTGATTATATGAATAGTTTGGGAAAACGAACTGACTAACACGCTGGAATAAATTTTATGAGTAGTTTATTTATCAAGACTAAACTTCTCTCACAACATATCAAATCACATCAAGCATATACAAAAAAAAGTCATAAACACAAAATCAAGAAATGCTACAAGAATGATAGACCCGTTGGTATGATCCTTCCCTCGAGGTATAGCTCACAGTCCCGTTAGAAGAAAGTGATAGCCCAAAGAGTCACAGATACATATGATTTAGTCTAAAGTTCTTCCCCTTTAAGGTATGAACAGACTGGATACTCTGATCTAGTATAAGGGAATATATATATATATATATATATATATATATATATTTATTTATTTATTTATTTATATTTATTTATATTTATTTATATTTATATATATATATATATATATATATATATATATATATATATATATATATATATATATATATATATATATATATATATATATATATATATATATATATATATATATATATATATATATATATATATATATATATATATATATATAGTTAGCAATACCTTGCATAAAGAAATGTTATGACAGCAAAAATGAATGGGTGTCAAAATACCACCATAAAGGGATCGCTCAGTCCTGCATTCACTCTATTCATTCAACTGTGCTCACGTGCATTTTTCAACAACAACAACAAATATTTTTAGGACTTGCCCATACAGAATCTTCAATGGTAATCTTGGCCAAGAAAACCCCAGGTCCAAAAAGACGGGTTGAATTCACTACTTCCGGGACCGTTCTCTTGGGAATACTATTGTTTTGGATGTCTGTTTAAGTCACATAAAAATTGTCCAAGAACGAGCGTTTATAGCGAGCACAGTGTCAACATCTTAGATTTCAAACGAATGAGGAATGTCAGGTCGGCACCTTCTCTCAGTATAGGAATTTAGTTGGTCACACCACCACTTGTCAACAGTGTCGGGAAATTTACTGATTGAAATATGTGACTTGCCACCAAGGCGGAAAAATGACTAGAGTTTTCTCAGGAAGAATCAAATCAGGCTCGATGACCCGTTACTTCTTTAACCTCTTAAAGTTCTTGTAAAAGTTATACATCAAATCTTTAAGGTAAGAATGTTTGTTGTTTTCTTCGCAGATTTATCTCTTTTACTCAAACGCTGGCAAAGTTTGGGTACCACAGTTTCACTATATAAAAATGGAAAGAACACATATCAAATAATTATACATACTATAACTGATAATTTAAACTGCAAGCGTAGCTTGTCTTATCATTTAAATTTTTCCGTGAAATAAGTTATATTTAAAAATCATCTATCCTCATGAATTAGGAATACGTGCGTATTCCGTCGACACTCATGAGGCTTCTAGCATTATAAGTTAGTTTAGAAAGTTTATTCTCGTCTGATTATTAGCAGTTAAATTAAATTCCTTAATATCCGACTGAGTTTAAGCTAGAAATATAATTTCTGTTTTCCACTGTAACTCGTCACTATAAAATAATACAGACTATATAAATTAAGCACTCTGCACCAAATCTAACTAGAGAAATAAAATAAGCGATTTAACACTTTAAACACTTCATAAAATACTAGATGTTATATATGATATTTTACCTCCAAACAGAATTACAGTTTCACAACGACTAGGATAATTTACTGGATAGGTATTTAGAAGCTCGGCCAAATTTGACGAAAAACTAATGACTTCGCTATACAAGCTTCATTTACTACCACGAGTGATTCTGTCTACTGCAAGTTGGAGAATGAAAAGAAAGTTTCAAACTCTGGTTAATATCTATTTCCAGACAAAGAGGTAAACGTTTAATTTCGCAAAACGAAGTACTCTCCCCTTTTCCGTCTTTAACGCTTACGTTTAACACCTAAACGCATGCTGTAACTGCCACCTTGCGTCTCTGACACCTCCGTCTAAGAAATGGCCGAAGCGCTATGTGTCAGATGCAAATGTAGACAACTTGTCTGCAATGCAGGGGCAGTTTTCGCACCTACCCCGAGAAACTCATTCTGAGAACCATAACTGACACTTTGCTTTCTCTACGCCAACTCTGGCCGTGGAGCGTGAGTGTCATATCACCTGACACTGAGAATCTACCTTGGAAACTACATGTTAGATGCAAATTACCAGACAAATGTCTCCTCATCATGTCTGACGGAGTGAATTCTCACACTTCAGGCCCAGAAACTTAGCCGAAACTGTAGACAGCTGTCTGATCCCCTGTCTGACGGAATGCATTCTAACACTTTGCGTCTCGTGTAGCGTGCTGACACGTTACGTCATAACTGAGTTCTCAGTTTAATCAGCAATGAAATTCGTTTCTGAATGAGAAACGAAACTGGCGAAAGTGAGAATGGGAAAAATATTATTTCTCGCAAACGAATGGATGCGAAAAATATAGGAAAAAGGTGAAGAGTGATAATAAAAATAGAGGACACGGGTGAAAGAAAAAGAAGAAGATATAGGCAATTTACGATCAATAAACTCTCTGTGACAGAACGTCCTTCCTTTAAGATATGGAATCACTCCATGTCTACGTTATGGGAATAAATTTCCTATATCCGTAGCTTCAGTGTGTCTGTCCTCTTCCATCTCATCTCCCCCCTCCATCTCTCTCCAATTCCTACTCACGTCTCCTCCCAAAGTTTCCCTTCTCTGGAATGTCTCCCATGCGCGCTTGAAAGAGCGTCGCCGCTTCTGACATTTTTGAAAGATTTCGTGTGATTGCAGTGGAATATCCCTGCCACTATCGTCATCTTCGTCAGTTTTGGCGATAGTCAGGAGATGGTCGGAGGTCGGCACTGGTCTTTCCACGAATTTCTTTAGCAGATTTAAGTGGAAGACCTTTTCCTTTCCTTGAATAGAGATCTGGTAGTTAGCCTTATAAATCTTCTTCAGGACGGTAAACGGCCCTTGCCATCCGATCCTCAGTTGGTTGTTTCCGGTAGGAAGTAACACCAAAACTTTCTCTCCTGCTTCCAGTTCTCTCTCTTTCGCGACTTTCCTGTATCGGTTAGCGTGCTTTGTGCGTGCTCGCTTAAAGTTGGTCGTTGCTAGGTCCCATCCTAGTTTCAACCTATCCTTTAAATCCGATACGTATTTACTTGCTAAGACGACTGTCTCATCAGCCTTCTGGTCTGTCAGCGACCAAAGTAAGGCTTCAAGCGGGCCCTTAATGGGTCTGCCGAATAAAAGTGTAGCTGGCGGAAATCCTGTGGAAGTATGAGGAGATTCTCTGTAGCCAAATAAAGCTGCCGGAATGCAACAATCCCAATCTTCAGGTTTCACTTTTGCCAGTTTACTTAGCATCATGTTGAGGTTTCCGTTAACACGTTCTGCTAGCCCATTTCTGGCCAGAGTATAAGGCTTAGTGTAGATGTGCTGATCCCTCAAGTTCTTAACGATCTCATCCATCAACAGGTTTCGGTATGGAGATCCGTTATCCGTCAACACTTGTTGAGGGAATCCCAACCGAGTGAAAATCTGCAAGAGGGCTTCTGCGACATGCTTAGCATCTGCGCATGTTAGCGGGATAGCTTCTGCCCATAAAGTGCATGTATCGACTAAGGTCAGGATAAACCTGTTCCTTCTTTTAGTCCTTTCTAAGGGTCCTAAAATGTCGATCACAACCAGTTCGAATGGTGTTCCCATTATTGGCATTTCACCCAACGAGACTGGGGGTGTCCGTTGCTTGGGTGTTACACGTTGGCACTGGGCACAGGATTTGACATACCTGATAATATCAGTATTTACTCCTGGCCACCAATAATGAGTGGTTATCCGTTGGTTTGTGGCGTTCTGTCCCATATGTCCGCTGAAGGGAAGAGAGTGCCCTATTTCTAGGATTTGGCTTCTGTACTGTTTCGGTACTAGGAGCTGGTTGTAACCTTGGTCAGGCTTGCCCGTTCTGCGATAAAGTACGCCATCCTTAGAAAAAATGTCCCCGTGCTGTCTGGGTTCCTTAGCCATGGGCAGTTTCCTAAAGCAGGGTGCCAAAGTAGGATCCTTTTGTTGCGCTTCTTTAAGTTCCATAGGTAACAAATTAGGCGCAGGCTCCCGTTCTTTCTTGGTTTGCCCTCTTGTAGTTACTGCTGCCACAATCGGCTCTTCCGGTTTCCCAATACACACGTATCTCCCGCCAAGTATGACTGGGTAGATGGGGTCATCCATAACAGCCGCTTTGATCTCGCCTCTGACAAACTCAGAGTGGATCTCCACCAGTGCAATGAGAAGCGCTGTAGGTGCATCACTCTTACGAACTCCACAAAGTTGGACGGTCTCTGCTGTCTGTTGACCGGGTTTGACCAGGTTTCTGGCAACAATGCAATCATAGAAAAGCCCCGTGTCAAATAAACAAGAAGTTTGAGAACCGTTCAAAATAACAGTACCTCGCATTGAGGGTGTATCCCCAACAGGTTGGGAACCACTGTCAATAATTCCGCCTTGCGAGACTGTTAGCAAGCATCCGATGCGTTTCGGCTCGGTGTGCTCACTCTGATCATTAGTCCCGTGCTCAGGGGTTTTCCCTTTGCCACCTTGACCTTTCTGGCCACGCTGCCATGAAGGGCGGTCGGGTTAATCAGACTGTTTACTGTGGTTGCTAGGGTACTTGGTTTTGTAGAACTTAGATTTTTCAGGAGGGGGGGTTTTGAGGTCCAGTTTCTCTGTGGTTATTCAGATTAGAAGCATGAAAAGCATGAGAAGATTGGTCTAGATTATTCTTTCGAAAATGCTCCTCTGTCGGTTTACGTTTTGTTGCCGGTAGTTCAGCCAGCGCATTGTGATATCGCTCAGACTTTTCTAAGATGTCTTCAAGCTTTTCTGCACCCTGCTCAGCTAGAAATCTCCGGGTATCAGCAGACAAAGTGTTCTTTATTTGTTCAGTTAAAACAAATTCCTCCAGACCTTCATAGGTAGAGGGGAGCTGTGAAAGCTCAAGGCACTTTGTCGGATATCTCTTTAGACGAGATGAGAACTGCTGGAAAGTTTCAGAGCTCTCCTTCCTGCTGTTGCGAAACAGTTGCAGAAACTTTCGCGCGTTCATTTCAAAGCGCTCAAGCAAAGCTTTCTTCAACAAGTCATAGTTGTCTTGTTGGCCACTTTCCAGTTTAGAATAAACATCATAAGCAGAACCTTTAAGGGTCTGGGAAAGTTTCATACACCAACGCGACCTCTCTAAACCGTACAGGGTTGAAATTTTCTCAAATTTTTCTAGCCATGTGTCAATCTTCTCATTAGGACACGGGAAAGATTCAAGAGCAAAGGACATAGCGTTGAGTTGAAGAAATTGAGGGTTAGTTTGATCAGTTAAGGAAGAATGAGGAGAAGACTCTCCACTGCTGGAGGTAGAGGCAGCACCACGACTTTGGAACTCTAGAGTTTTAAGAGCCAACTCGTGCTGTCTCTGATTCTCTCGTTCCTCATGCTGTCTCTCCTTCTCTCGTTCGTCCGCCCTGCGAATTTCTATTTTTTCCTCAATCTTCTTCTGCTGTAATAGACGATCTTCCGCTTCTTTCCTCTCCGCTGCTTCTTCTTTCCTCCTTAGTTTTTCATCTTTCTTCTCCGCGTCATATCTCTCAAGTTCGTCCCTGACAAAAGCTTTCGCTTCGTCTCCGTCCAAACCTTCTTGTCTCGCTTCGTCCCTGAGGAGTTGTCTAAGCTTCGCCCTTTCTGCCATAATAAGTCAGTGGCTGAAACTAAGTCGAGAAAGCAAGAAGAAAGGATACACTGGTTCCTTACCACTTACGAGAAAATACCAAAACAATAGATGATATACTTATAACCTGGGATACCTCCTCCAAAAATATAGTGTCTAACTATCGCTGCTATTAATCGGCAATAGAGCACCTAATGCAGACGACTACGCCAAATAAATGGTAGTTAAGATTTACTACTGAAAAATAAGTTGCTACAGCGGAAACAAAATAATTATTGCAAAAAATTTTAAGGAGAAAAAAAAATATCCCTTAATTTTTTCAATCCACTATAAGTTCACCCCTGAAGATAGTTAAGGTAAGGGAGGCAATTACATGACGTATAGTCTGATCGCGCTCCTTAGCTTTGCTCAAACCTCTACTTCTTCAGAACCCTGTGAATGTTATACACTCACAAAACTTTACCAGCGTTTAGTATTACAAAATCAGTAATTAACATATATTCCGACAAAATCAACCTGTAAACCAAATGTATAATGCTCAATAATGCTGTGGAAAAACAATTATTAGCCGTGTGGTCAGCACGCCCATAAAACAGATCGATATGTCTTGGGGATAGTTATTTTTAAAAAAGAAACAAAACTCACAAGACATCACACTCTTACTCTATATCAGAATAAAGAATCTTAAAGACGAGCTGATATTTGTCGTCACGTTTTCCTATTCAAAGTTAAAAATCCCGATAGACGAGACCCCATTTGTCGTAGATTTTTGATAGGAGAATTAAGACTTGGGTTGGTCCCTTCTGAATAGATTAGAATAAGTGATAGTCACAGTGAGAAATAGTAATAGCAATAGATTTTCCACGAGTGAGGTGGTAGAAATGTGATAGAGGCTGTCTCTGAAATCAAGAAAATCTTCTCTCTTTCACCTATCTTCTACGACAGAATTTAGATTGAGTCCGACAGTCTACACACATATATATGAAATATATATATATATATATATCCACTCACATACATACACACATAAGACGACAGTTAGACGTACAGACGTGGGAAAAACTATGACAGTGATTATATGAATATCCTTTGATGGAAAACGAACTGACCGACACGCCTCTATTCATTCAACTGTGCTCACGTGCATTTTTCAACAACAACAACAAATATTTTTAGGACTTGCCCATACAGAATCTTCAATGGTAATCTTGGCCAAGAAAACCCCAGGTCCAAAAAGACGGGTTGAATTCACTACTTCCGGGACCGTTCTCTTGGGAATACTATTGTTTTGGATGTCTGTTTAAGTCACATAAAAATTGTCCAAGAACGAGCGTTTATAGCGAGCACAGTGTCAACATCTTAGATTTCAAACGAATGAGGAATGTCAGGTCGGCACCTTCTCTCAGTATAGGAATTTAGTTGGTCACACCACCACTTGTCAACAGTGTCGGGAAATTTACTGATTGAAATATGTGACTTGCCACCAAGGCGGAAAAATGACTAGAGTTTTCTCAGGAAGAATCAAATCAGGCTCGATGACCCGTTACTTCTTTAACCTCTTAAAGTTCTTGTAAAAGTTATACATCAAATCTTTAAGGTAAGAATGTTTGTTGTTTTCTTCGCAGATTTATCTCTTTTACTCAAACGCTGGCAAAGTTTGGGTACCACAGTTTCACTATATAAAAATGGAAAGAACACATATCAAATAATTATACATACTATAACTGATAATTTAAACTGCAAGCGTAGCTTGTCTTATCTTTTAAATTTTTCCGTGAAATAAGTTATATTTAAAAATCATCTATCCTCATGAATTAGGAATACGTGCGGATTCCGTCAACACTCATGAGGCTTCTAGCATTATAAGTTAGTTTAGAAAGTTTATTCTCGTCTGAGTATTAGCAGTTAAATTAAATTCCTTAATAGCCGACTGAGTTTAAGCTAGAAATATAATTTCTGTTTTCCACTGTAACTCGTCACTATAAAATAATACAGACTATATAAATTAAGCGCTCTGCACCAAATCTAACTAGAGAAATAAAATAAGCGATTTAACACTTTAAACACTTCACAAAATACTAGATGTTATATATGATATTTTACCTCCAAACAGAATTACAGTTTCACAACGACTAGGATAATTCACTGGATAGGTATTTAGAAGTTCGGCCAAATTTGACGAAAAACTAATGACTTCGCTATACAAGCTTCATTTACCAGCACGGGTGATTCTGTCTACTACAAGTTGGAGAATGAAAAGAAAGTTTCAAACTCTGGTTAATATCTATTTCCAGACAAAGAGGTAAACGTTTAATTTCGCAAAAAGAAGTACTCTCCCATTTTCTGTCTTTAACGCTTACGTTTAACACCTAAACGCATGCCGTAACTGCCACCTTGCGTCTCTGACACCTCCGTCTAAGAAACGGCCGAAGCGCTATGTGTCAGATGCAAATGTAGACAACTTGTCTGCAATGCAGCGGCAGTTTTCGCACCTACCCCGAGAAACTCATTCTGAGAACCATAACTGACACTTTGCTTTCTCTACGCCAACTCTGGCCGTGGAGCGTGAGTGTCATATCACCTGACACTGAGAATCTACCTTGGAAACTACATGTCAGATGCAAATTACCAGACAAATGTCTCCTCATCATGTCTAACGGAGTGAATTCTCACACTTCAGGCCCAGAAACTTAGCCGAAACTGTAGACAGCTGTCTGCTCCCCTGTCTGACGGAATGCATTCTAACACTCTGCGTCTCGTGTAGCGCGCTGACACGTTACATCATAACTGCGTTCTCAGTTTAATCAGCAATGAAATGCGTTTCTGAATGAGAAACGAAACTGGCGAAAGTGAGAATGGGAAAAATATTATTTCTCGCAAACGAATGGATGCGAAAAATATAGGAAAAAGGTAAAGAGTGATAATAAAAATAGAGGATACGGGTGAAAGAAAAAGAAGAAGATATAGGCAATTTACGATCAATAAACTCTCTGTGACATTCCTATTCATAATTTTCTCCATCTACTTCTTCTTCTTCTTTCTGTATTTCTTCTTCTTTTGTATCATCTTCTCCATCTTCGTCTATTTCTTCTTCTTCTTCTTCTTCTTTTTGTATTTATTTCTTCTTCTTCTGTATCATCTTCTCCTTCTTCATGTACTTCTTCTTTTTCTTTTTTATCATCTTCTCCATCTTCTCCTTCTTCTTGCGATCGCATCTTTGATGTTTACACCGTTAGACGAGTTCTCATGATGAACTCGACCGTTGTCTGGAGTTCCTCTTTAGCTCCATATAGCTTTGAGTTTAGTGTTGAGTCATTGGGCCAGTATATCTTTCTTTACTGGTCGTAAAGTTTTATCATCTTCTCCATTTTCTTCTACTTCTTCTTCTTTCTGTATTTCTTACTTCTTCTTCCTCATTCTTTCTTCTTCTTCTAAAGTGCTTATGTAGTTAAGCGTATCAGAAAGCGTTAATTATTCGTTTTCGATCCACTGAACTTATTGCAGGCCGGTTTGGTTGTGGTACTGTTTTTTTTTTTTTTTATTTACATGTCTTTCACCCTTCCAAGTATCCTCATGTGGGACGTCCCAAACAGTAATTATACAATAACACCTTGTTATAAAATAATAATAAATAATAATAATCTCAAATGAGTTATACCCCACCACAACATTATCAGTGACATCTTGGGAAGGGGGGGGGGGGGGGGGGGGGGGGGGGGGGGGGGGGGGGGGGGGGGGGGGGGGGGGGGGGGGGGGGGTGGGGGGGGGGGGGGGGGGGGGGGGGAGGGGGGGGGGGGTGGGGGGGGGTGAATAAATAAAAATAATTACCATTACCGAGATCGTGACAGAATGAATAAATCCGTAGCATTGTAGACTCCACATGCATTCCCTGTTTTTAACCAGCCAAGCGACAAAAGACAGTTACGCCACCTTGCACGGTTTAGTGGACATAATGGTTATTTGATTTATAACGGCAAATTTGCAACACAAACTAAAAACAGCCGGGAGAGGAAACTAGTAACAAAAATGTCGAATTACGGCGTCAAGGTTTGTTAATCCTTTAATCAAAGGTGTGGGAAGCTTGTGGCAACTTTTGGTTCCCTGGAAAACTTTGTAGTTGATGGAAGATAGTCATTCATTCACCACTGTTCAACTACATGTGGGTTCAACGTAGTGTATGATCACCACCATCACTATCATCATCGTCGTCATCATCACGCCTCAGCACCTTCCTAAGGTGCATATGCCTATACCAAATAGATGCGAAGCTTTCCCTTCGATCTAAGTTTGTCCACGTCTTATTTATCCCTATTATGACTTTCTCCAATAAACCTTTCTGTGCGCTTCTTCCGGTCTCCCTTCGATTTCTTTTTGCCGTGGGGGTTCCAGAATAAGGATTGCCTTGTAATGCTATCAATGTGTACCCTGTCGAAAGTCAGTGTCCTCTTTTCACTTCTTGTTGCTCATGTTGTTGAAGTGTGTTTTACCTAAAGTCTCAACAAAACACGACAACCGGCGTTATGCCAACCCTCCTTAGTCGACTTCCACGACCCGCCTCGTTGGGTGCAGTGTTACTATTCTTTATTCCCTTATCGAGCCCTGGCAACACAGGGGAGAACCGGTGGAAGTGGTTAAGTATAAATTTATTTATGTATTTATTTTTTAAACGGACTTTTGCTTCGTTTTGGTTAGGCGCACTGGGTTCATCCAAGACACAAAATCCGTCGATTATATTAAGGTGCATGTCCAAATATAAAAGACTTTGTGGTCTGGTAAAAGAATAATAATAATAATAATAAGAAGAATAAGAAGAAGATGATGAAGAAGAAGAAGAAGGAAAAGAAGAAGAAGGAGAGGGATACTTTAATCACTATATTCCTATATTGCAATATTGCACACACATAAAGGTATGTTCTCAGGCACTCGTGAGAAATAACGAAGTATTCCTATATTGGCAATGCGGTTACTGGGTGATCAGAGATTTGAATTTGGAGATTCGCCCAAGTTTAAATGTGAGACATTAACTCCAACTAACATACGTGGCATTGTTGGCGTTAAAATATGGAGCATTCTTTTATTCATTACCCCATAACCCCCCCCACCCCCCCCCCCCCCCCCCCCCAAGGATTATAAGTATGCCACACCCTCGTGTCCGGTACCATCAGCTCAAGGTCTTTATATACCTTCCTCGTCTGTTTTTTTTTTTTTTGGTCTTCAGTTCTTTTCTTCAAGTGTTTTTCTGTCTGTCTGTCTGTCTCTGTCTGTCTGTCTGTGTCTGTCTGTCTGTCTCTCTCTTTCTCTCTCTCTCTGTCTCGTACCCTGGGGGTTCCAGAACAAGACCTTGTAGTGCTATCCACAAGTTTCCTCAGTATGTGTCCCATCCATCGTCAGTATCTTGATTTCATTTCTTGTTCCCCTGATACTTGTCTGGTTCTTGTCATCAGTTTCTCTGATACTTGTCTGGTTCTTGTCATCAGTTCCACTGTCACTTGTCTGGTTCTTGTAATCAGTTCTTCTTAAACTTGTCTGGTTCTTGTCATCAGTTCCACTGTCACCTGTCTGAGTCTTGTAATCAGTTCCTCTGGTACTTGTCTGGTTCTTGTCATCCACTGTTACTTGTCTGGTTCTTGTAATCAGTTCATCTGATACTTGTCTGGTTCTTGTCATCAGTTCCACTGGTACTTGTCTCGTCCTTGTCATCAGTTCCACTGGTACTTGTCTGGTTCTTGTCATCAGTTCCACTGGTACTTTTCTGGTTCTTGTCATCAGTTCCACTTGTACTTGTCTGGTTCTTATCATCAGTTCCTCTTATACTTGTCTGGTTCTTGTCATCAGTTCCACTGTCACTTGTCTGGTTCTTGTAATCAGTTCCTCAGAAACTTGTCTGGTTCTTGTCATCAGTTCCACTGTCACCTGTCTGAGTTTTGTAATCAGTTCCTCTGGTACTTGTCTGGTTCTTGTCATCCATTGTTACTTGTCTGGTTCTTGTCATCCACTGTTACTTGTCTGGTTCTTGTCATCAGTTCCGCTGTCACTTGTCTGGTTCTTGTAATCAGTTCCTCTGAAACTTGTCTGGTTCTTGTCATCAGTTCCACTGTCACTTGTCTGGGTCTTGTAATCAGTTCCTCTGGTACTTGTCTGATTCTTGTCATCCACTGTTACTTGTCTGGTTCTTGTCATCAGTTCCACTGGTACTTGTCTGGCTCTTGTCATCAGTTCCACTGGTACTTGTCTGGTTCTTGTCATCAGTTCCACTGGTACTTGTCTGGCTTTTGTCATCAGTTCCACTGGTACTTGTCTGGTTCTTGTCATCAGTTACACTGGTACTTGTCTGGTTCTTGTAATCAGTTCCTCTAATACTTGTCTGGTTCTTGTCATCAGTTCCACTGTCACTTGTCTGGTTCTTGTAATCAGTTCCTCTAATACTTGTCGGGTTCTTGTCATCAGTTCCACTGTCACTTGTCTGGTTCTTGTAATCAGTTCCTCTGAAACTTGTCTGTTACTTGTCATCAGTTCCACTGTCACCTGTCTTCGTCTTGTAATCAGTTCCTCTGGTACTTGTCTGGTTCTTGTCATCCACTGTTACTTGTCTGGTTTTTGTCATCAGTTCCACTATCACTTATCTGACTCTTGTCATCAGTTCCACTGGTACTTGTCTGGTTCTTGTCATCAGTTCCACTGGTACTTGTCTGGTTCGTGTCATCAGTTCAACAGATACTTGTCTGGTTCTTGTCATCAGTTCCACTGGTACTTGTCTGGTTCTTGTCATCAGTTCCACTGGTAGTTGTCTGGTTCTTGTCATCAGTTCAACGGGTACTTGTCTGGTTTTTTTGTCATCAGTTCAACGGGTACTTGTCTGGTTCTTGTCATCAGTTCCACTGGTACTTGTCTGGTTCTTGTCATCATTTCCACATTAGTGATCTTGCCACACTTCTTCTTCTTCTTCATTCACCCCCAGATGTTAACTTGAATATGTTCAAAGAAAGCAGTGGTTACTTTGAGGCTGTTGGCATCCCTGTAGAGCTTAATTAAGAGAAGTACGTTGCACTGTTTCGTTAACCATGGAGCCCAGTGCATGCGATATCAGAATACATTTCTGTAGAGTCACCTTCCTTAGCCTTTGAATGTCCCCAGTCTACCAGCAAGGCAGTAAGTGGTTTAAAATCAGAGATTTCCTTCTCCTAGATGAACTGCTATCCAAGGCTTACGAGCTTCATCTACCTGGAATGTAACTCATGTCTGGGGTTTGGGTTGATGCTGGCCAGAGCATGGCACTCACCTGTGGGTATTCCGTCTGCACCTCTAGGTGTGAAACTACTCTCGACCCGGTTATTCTGCCGGGCACTCTTACCATACCATTTCAACCTTTCTATTCTACTAATGCATACATTTATGAAAATCTGTGACTCCTTTCTTATGTAGCTTTGCTGGCATTAATATATGAGATTCCCACAACGGTAATTTGCCCTAAATTCACGAGATAAATCAAATTTATTTTCAATGCAGAAATGTCTGATCATTGTATCTTTTATTTTACACCTTCGTTTATCTTCAGATACTTGATCCTCACTCGGAATCTTCTTTCTTTTATTCTCTATAAACCTTCAGTTCAGAGCTGCTATTTCACCCCCCCCCCCCCCCCCCCCCCCCCCCCACCCCCCCCCCCCCCCCATCATTGTACTCAATAACTCATATCACACTAGAAGAAAAATTGGGGCTGTCGGATAGTTTTATGTCCCTCTTAAATTGAAGAGTATTTGTAGTGATCAAGACAACACAGCTTTGCAGGTTTCGCGCAGATGTATTATAGATACGGGTTTCGCATTTTGCGGTAACCTCCTCTTCCTCCACCTCCTCATCATCCTCATCAACGAGATTATCATCGTCATGAATATAATCATCATTATCAGCCCACCGGCGTAAGCTGCCATTTCATGATAAAGGTCGCTGAAATGGATCTCCAACGTCTTCTGTCTCTTGTCTTGAAGGTGCACTCCGATAGACTCTTTCCTGTCCATCTCTTGATGTTATCTTCCCACTTGTATCGATGTCTTCTTCTTGCACGTTTGCCTTGGATTCTTCCTTCTACTATGGTCTTCAGCAAAGGTGTTATGTCTTTTTATATAGCCACAATACATTATTTCTCTTCAGTTGTATGAAAAAAAATGCTAGAAATTACTCATCAAAGCACTCGTAATTGACATACCTATAACGACTAGTTGTCTATTCTCCCAAGCTCACTAAATGCATTAAATGTAAAAGAAAAAGGGGATTTTTTCTTCTTTTGATTTCATAAAAAAGACAAACTTAACTTCTTATTTGCATTTCTAGAACATTTTTCAAGCTAGACGATAATGGCATCATACTAATACTGAAAAGGTGAAAATGCACTGTGGTGGTGAAACTGCTGGTGTTGGTAAAAAAAAAAAAAAATTGCTAAATACAAAATCAAAGCTTGTTTTCTCCCCTCCCCCAAAGAAATAACAAAACAACTACGCAATACTACAACGTAAGCCGCCAGACGTTTTATGATCTATGACTGGGCAATGTATCGATCCTGTCTGTAATCGTGTTGAACTTAGCTTAATTGATTCCTTATAAATGACTGCGATAAATTACTCCACCATGGAGAACTACGGAAATATAGCTGATAACTGTAATCACGGCGACGTCAAAATGTCTATTTATGTAACATATGCATTAACGCTGAATCTGCTTAATTACATGGTGTGTGTTTTGTTGGGCATAATTTTTTTATCCACGATTTTTTTTTTTTTTTTTTTACATTCTAGAAGTTTCATAGTAACTGTTATGATTTCTGATATGAAGTAATAATAATAATAATAAATTCTTTAAGCGCCAAACACGGCGCATAAGGCAGAAACCAGTGCTCTCCAGGTTGTTCGTTGTGACGCCACTCCTCTTAGCTCTTGCACATTATTTAGGCCCAACGTTCTTCCTTCTCTTATTATTGTTCTTCTGAGTGTTTCTTTTGGTCTTCCTTTTTTCCGCTTACCCTCAGGAACCCAAGTGAGCGCCTGTAGTGGTATTCTGTTGTTTTGCATTCGTAGGACATGACCGATATATGACCATCGTCTTTTCCTTATATAGTCGGAGACATATTTCTGCCTAGAGTCTTCTCTTATTTGTCGATTAGTCTTGAATTCTTTCCAACTGATGTTCATGAGTTTTCTAAGACATTTGTTCTCGAATGTATTCAGCTTGTTCTCCAATGATTTTGTTATTTTCCAACTCTCACAGCCGTATGTTAACACTGAGATAACATTTGAATTAAACAGACGAAGCTTGGTATGTATATTCAATGATCGTAATTTCCAAATGTTAGATAATCTATTGAAGGCGCTAGCTGCCAAAGCAATTCTAGTATGGATTTCTCTTGTTGTGTCACCATCCTGAGTCATTTTACTGCCTAAATAATTGAAACTTTCAACTTTCTGTAGTTTTTCCCCGTTCAAGATGATATCAAAGGTCTCGTTAGAAAAGTTCATAGCTTTAGTTTTAGAGGCATTTATTTGGAGACCAATTTTAACCGAGAGATGACACAAATTATTTATTGCTTCTTGGGATTGTCTTGGTGTTGAACTTAAGAATGCTACATCATCTGCGAAATCCAGGTCCCCCAGGAATTTTCCATTTGTCCATTTTATACCCAATTGTTCATTGTGGGTATAGTTTCTCATAACCCAATCAATAGCTATTCCAAAAAGTAGTGGTGACATAATACAGCCTTGTTTCACCCCTGTTTCTACTGTAAACCATTCTGTATTCCCTTTATTTGTTCTAACACAACATCTTGCATTGTCATATAGCGCTTTGATTATATTCACATATTTTGTTGGAAAACCATAGATTGTAAGTATCTTCCACAATGATGGGCGGTGTAGACTATCAAAGGCTTTTTGAAAATCGACGAAGGTGATAATAAGTGGCGATTGCCTTTCCACTGATTCTTCTATAATTGTTCTTAGTGTGAATATTTGATCAATACATGATCGTTTCGGCCTGAAACCCGCTTGTTCTTCTCTGATCTTTTCGTCAGCATGCAATTTAAGTCTTTCTAACATCATGCAACATAATAATTTTCCAGGTACTGATAATAGAGATATACCACGCCAGTTATTACAGTCTGATAGATCACCTTTCTTCGGTAACTTTACAATAATACTGTCTTTCCATTGTTGTGGTGGTTGTTCTTCTCTCCATACTTCATTTATAATATCTAAAATTCTCAAGAGGTTGTTGTCATTAACTGCTTTAATCATTTCCCCTGAAATTTCGTCAACTCCAGCAGCTTTAAAATTTTTTAATCTTTTAACGGCTTGTTTGATCTCGTCCAGCGTGAATTCATCGCAAGTTATTGGCAAAGTGGTTGTGGATGTTTCATTATTAAAATCAGGTGTTACTGTTGGTGGTGGTCTGTTTAGCACCTCCATGAAGTGCTCAGCCCATCTCTTCATTTGTTCTTTTTCTGTTGGTATTGAATTCCCTAATTTACCTTTAACAGGTGTTTCCATAGCAGTAGGCTGGTGACATAGTTGTTTTGTAATTTGATAAAGGCACCTACTATTACCAGTTCTTGCAGCATTTTCAGCTTCTACGGCCAGTTCATTGATGAAATGTCTTTTATCTCTTCGAGTTTTTGTCTTCACTTCTTTATTTAACAAGTTATAAGTTAGTTTGCAAGATTCAACTGCATTATGTGTACTTGCCGCTAGTAGTTTAAGTTTTGCTGTTTTCCTTTCTTGTATTTTATCCCAAGTATCTTCTCTCATCCATTTTTTCTTTTTATGTACTAGGTATCCGGTGGTCGCTACAGCTGCTTCTGTCATTGCTGTTCTCAGTTGTTCCCATTTAGTATCGATTGTCTTGGTGGTGATATCGTTGTCAATTTTGCCTAAAGCATCGAAATAGTTGTTCATTTTGACATTATATTCCTTCTTTATATCATTTGATTGCAGTCTGTGTACATCTATTCTTCTATTTTTATTCGGTTGGTATAACTTCTTCAGTTTAATTCTCATTTTAGCTATGCAGAGGTTATGATCGCTTCCGATCTCTGCACCTCTGTATGCTCTGACGTCTTGAACTGATGAGCGAAATTTAGCGCTTATGCAGAAGTGATCTATCTGGTTCTTAGTTCTGCCATCAGGTGAATTCCATGTTATCTTGTGGATATTCTTATGTGGAAAGATGGTGTCTGCCACAACGAGGTTTGATATTTCACAAAGTTCTAGAAGTCTTTCGCCATTTTGATTCATACAGCCTATGCCATGAGTACCGAGATATCTTTGTACTCCATCGTTGTTGTCACCTACTTTGGCGTTAAAATCACCCATGACTGCTATTATGTCATGCTTGGGTATTGTGTTGATGGTACTTAGAAGTGCTTCATAGAAGTCATCTTTTGTGGTATCAAGAGCGTCGTTAGTTGGTGCATAACATTGTACAATTGAGAGCTTGAAAAATCGTGTCTGAAATCTAGCTAATATTAGCCTCTCATTGATAGGTACCCAGCTGATAAGCGATGCTGCTGCTTTCTGTGTCATTAGGATGGCTACTCCCTCTGAAGTAACGAAGCATGAAAATTATTCATAACAGTCTAAGTGCTGATCATTGGACCTTTTTTATTTTTATTCTTTTATCGCTGAGTGTTACTATTCTTTGCTGTTATGTATCAATTTCATTGTTCTTTAATTAATTTTTTAAGCTGTTTCTTGTTTTATATTTTGTTCAGCATCTACGATGTTGATGTATATCTTTCAGTGCTGTAGGATGTGGAATCATGGGCAATGAACAAGCAGAAGAAAGAACTGGGGCCTTGAGATGTGGATATACAGAAGAACGGGGCGCATCTTAAAGAAAGAGAAGAAAACAAGGAAAGACATGATAGAAAAGCTAGGAATGAAAAGAGAAATAATTAACGAGATTAAAGTCAGACAGATAAAATATTTTAGTCATATAGGCAGACTTACCTTGGGAAGGAACCTGTCCTCCTACCAGGCGCGTCAACCGGGTGGTGGGTGGTTGAATGGCCTCTAGATATAAAGGTTAGCAGTGAATACTAAATAATCAGCAGTGAACCAAAACAGGTTGGTAAAAAACTAAGAGCGAGATGGAATAGTTGTGAGGGACAGCTGTCTGTATCAAATCACTTCTGAAGCTTTATGATATGATAACCAGTGAGATGGCGGCGCTTTAACCTCTTCCTTCCCCACTTCCTTGAGGGTGTGCCCTTTAAGTCAAAGGCTAGCGGAGACAATCGTACACAAACTAACGGAAAGCAACGGGAAACTACCGTCGTATTTTCCCTTGTATAATTTTGAATCAAAACAACTTCCTAGTAAATGACAACGACGTTAAGGTGGAATCCATGGGATTCACCTCGTACGGTAGGAAGCATCAAGTGATACCCGATCGTCATCAAGCTACTGTTAGCAAAATTAGAATTAAGGATAACTTAATCATAGGAACTTGGAAAGTCAGGACACTAATGCAGAATGGAAAATTATTTAACATCAAGATGGAAAGGGAAAGAATGAACGTAAATGTATTAGGGCTATGTGAAATGCGATAAGGGACCCAAAGATGCAGCAATAGTGAATGCTGTCAGCGACCCATAGCTTGACTGCTTGCATCAGGATCAGCGAACCAGAGCTGGTCAAGACCGTGCTCCACCTACACGTGGTGGTCCTGGAAACAGTCTGCAGCAGTACAGTCTGGCTGAGCGAGTACGGATCGAAATGGGAAGGCAAACCCGGTCCCTAAAAAATGCCGTGCTGAAGTCGGATGTGTCGACCGAAAGGTGCAGATATCACAGCTTAGGCGTAAACAGACACAACGCAACCACCGTCCTTTTCAGGACGAACGAGGAAGAAGAAGAAGAAGAAATGCGATATACCGGAAGAGGTAAAATATATTCTGACAACTGCAAAATAATTTTTTTCCGGAGGAAATAAACATAAAAGAGGAGTAGGCATAAAAGGGGAGTAGGCATAAAAGAGGAGTAGGCATAATATTGGATGCAGAAAGGGAAAGAATAGTAAATGAATTTTGGGCAATATCAGATGGAGTCCTGTTAGTTAAATTGAGTGGTAGACCAATTGATATCAATTTTATATAAATATATGCCCCAACAGCAGATAGTACAGAAGACGAAATTGGCACATTTTACAATGAACTTGATATGGTATTGACTCAGTGTAAATCTCATGAGACAAATGTTAAACTTGGAGACTTCAATGCAAAAGTTGGATGAAAAAGTTGATGATGTGACTGGTGGTTATGGCCTGGGAGAAAGAAAAGAGAGAGGTGACAGACTGATAGAGCGGGCAAGAACACATGATAAAATAGTATGAAACACCTGGTTTAAACAGTATCCTATACGCCTTTGGATGTGGAAAAGTCCAGAGAACAATGTTCATAATCAAATAGACTACATACTAATATGCATGAGATTTAGAAACATTTTGAAATCTGTGAAAACTAGGTCATCAGTAGACTGCAACAGCAACCATGTACCAGTAATAGGAAAACTTAGAATAAAATTGAAGAAAGTAAAGTGAGATTCAAACAACATCAAGTTAAACTTAGCCTTACTTAAATCAGATAAGGAAATGAGTGGAAGATAAACATTACAATACAGAATAGATACAATGCAATAGAAAAAATACAAAGTACCGATGAGCAGTGGGAAATGCTAAAGGAATCAATACAGAAGTAAAGAGGACTGCAAAGAAGAAGTGGATAACAGATGAGATTTTAAAACTGATGGATGCAAGAAGGAAGAGAAGTAAAAAGGAAGAAGAAGTAAGAAGGAAGAAGAAGTAAAACAACGAAGAATGTGACAGACTAAATAAGCAAATATTAAACAAATGTAAAACAGCAAAAGAAGCATCGCTAAACCAGAAGTGTAAAGAGCTTGAAGTGCAGAACAGAAAAGACACAAAATCTATGTACAAGCAAATAAATGAGTTAACAGGCAGAAGGACACAAACAGTCACTGGCTGTTTGAAATCAAAAGAAGGAGCATTGTTAATGGGTCATGAGAACATGATAGAAAGGTGGACAGAATACATCAAGGAGCTGTGTGATGATGAAAGACCAGATTTGAACGACGAGGACAGTTGATAAGGACCTTCAATACTTGTGGCAGAAGTAGAGGATGTCATGTGCCACATGAAGAAAGGCAAAGCGCCTGGATCAGATAATGTAGCAGTAGATGAAATGGAAGCTTTGGGAGAATTTGGAGTAGAAGTGATAACAAAACTCTTAAATGACATCTACAACAGTGGTCAAATACCTGATGATCTGCTAAAATCAATATTCATAGCTTTGCCAAAGAAACCTGGAACCATGGAATGTGAAGAACATCGCACCATTAGTCTTATAAGTCATGTGATCAAACTATTATTACGACTTATCATGAGAAGAGGGAGAAATAAAATTATACCAGAAATCAGTCATGAACAGTGTAGATTTGTAGAAGGTAAAGGCACAAACAATGCTATATGTATTATAAGAACATTAATAGAAAGAGCCACAGAGGTGGAGACAGATATGTACTTGTGCTTTATAGATTACACTAAGGCATTTGACAAAGTGAAACATGAGGAAATTATCAAAATGTTAGAAAGCTTCAACATTGATGGTAAAGACTTGAGGATATTAAAGAACATGTACTGGCAACAAACAGCAGCTGTAAGAATTAGCAGCCAAATAGGAACGTTTCAGCAAGTAAAAAATGGTGTCAGGCTGGGATGTGTGCTGTCACCGGATCTGTTCAATCTGTATAGTGAAAATATAATGCGATCTCTAGAGGACATGTTAGGAATATCATTTGGCAGACATAATATAAAAACTTGAGATACGCTGATAATACAGCCTTAATAGCAAAAAGAGAAAAGGAGCTGCAGGAAATGGTTGATACAATAGTGACAGAAAGTGAAAATAAAGGCCTCAGTCTTAATAGCATAAAGACAGAAGTAATGGTCATCTCAAAGAAAAGGGCTTCCCTAGAATGCGCCATCAAAGTAAATCTTCTTTGATCCTTAGCCGCCGACCGTCAAAGCAGTCAGTGGCCATTACGCCTGGTGGCGTCTTGTAGGGCAACAACAAATTGATTCCACTTTGCTCGGTCGGCGGCCATCCTTCGTACTGTGCCCCAACTCTGGTTCATTCTTTGCATCTCAGCCTCCACAGTCCTCCGCCAAGTTGTTTTTGGTCGGCCTCTTTTTCGTTTTCCTTCAGGGGTCCATAGCATAGCTGTTCTTGTGATGGCATCGGGGTCTCTTCTGAGGACATGGCCAACCCAGCTCCAGCGTCTGCCAGCTATGATGGTGTGCATGTCCTCTTGCTTGCTCCGAGTAAGCAGATCTTGGTTGGTGATGGTATTCGTCCAAAAGATTCTGAGAATTTTTCTTAGGCATGTTGTGTGAAAAGAGGACAATTTCGACATTTCCTTCTCTGTAACTCTCCAGCTCTCCGCGCCATAGAGAAGCACAGAAAGCACACAGCTCTGATATAATCCTAATTTTGTGCATCAAAGTAAATGGAACAGTTGTAAAACAGGTCAATAAATTAAAATACCTCGGCACATTAATAACAACGGATGGAAGATGCATCTCAGAAGTGAAGAGCAGAATAGCTCGGGCAAAAGCAGTATTCTATAAAATGAAGAGTATTTTGTGCAACAATTCTTTGTCATTGGAAGTAAGAAAGAGAATTCTTCAGTGTTATATAGAACCAATCCTGACATATGGGAGTGAGTCATGGACAATTATTAAACAAGTAGGGAAGGCATTAGAGGCCACAGAGATGTGGTTTTACAGAAGAATGTTAAAAATACCATGGACAGCCAAAAAGAGTAATGAGGATGTTCTGAAAGAGGTCAGTGCGCAAAAGAAACTTATTTCACAAGTTAGAAAGAAGCAATCCACTTTTTTTGAGCATGTTATGAGAAGAGGAAAGCTGGAGTATATCGTAACAACAGGTAAGATTGAAGGAAAAAGAGATGGGCGAAGATAAAGAGAGCAACTACTGTAACTGGACACTTTGACATCGTGGCATGGAAAGAAGTTAACAGCTGAATTGATAAATGGTACTGGAGACAGGAAGTTGTGGAGAGACATGATCTCATACGCCGCTATGCATGGTACTTGAAGCAGAAGAAGAAGACAGACTTAACAACCTGTTGAAAAGTACAATGGAAGGACACGTTGAAGGTAAACGTGCAAGAGGAAAACAGTGCTGTAAGTAGGAAGATAACATCAAGAGATGTATGAAAAAAAGTCTACTAGAGTGTACCATGAAGGGAAGAGACAGAAGATGTTGGATATTCATTGCAGCTGACCTTCAATACCAAGATGGCAGTTGATCAAATAAAATATGTCTTCGACTCTCGTAATTTTTAGTAATCAGTACTTCTTCCAAAGTCAGATTTTTTATATATGTAACTCTGTCTGGTGCTCTTTAAATTTCATTCCCTTTGTTTCTGTATTATCTTCTTGATTTTCGCACAAGTTAAATCTCTGTTGAACCTTTTTTCTTTAAATTGTGTAATTTTCCATACATTCTCTATCAGCCATTAGTCGTGTTGTTCATTCATTTAGCCAATCACTTATTACTGAATATGTTCCCTAATGGTTCCTGGGTTTTCCTACAGTTATTTTTAATGGTGTCCCCCAAGAGATTCCAAAAGATTTCAAGTGTTTCCCAAATTCACTTTGGACATACCACTCTTATATTTGTTTGTAGGACTTTGCCTATGACTTTCCTTGTGTGTTTAAGAAAACTGTCAACTTTATCGTCACAGCTACTAAAAGAAGGCGATGACCCGATTCATCGTCTTGTCTCAATCAATACCATTTAGCACTCCAAGGAACATTGGCCTTCTACAAACATATACAAGTACTCCTGTCGAACGAACGAACGAACGAACTTTATTTTCGAAGGGTAAAGAATTGGGCGCGCAGGCCCGTCTAACATTCTGCCCTTCCACTCTCATTAATCTTGCATACTATATCCCATTAGCTGAAGGTCTTTCCACGTCTTCCTGATAGTTTCAATTTCTGCCTTTAGTTCTCTTCTCCATATGTTCCTCGCTCTATTTCCTTTACCCTGTGGATTCCAGAACAAGGATTATCAACAGGTTTTCTCAATATGAGTCAAATCCATCGCCAGGGTTTTCTGATCATCCCTTGTTCCACTGGCATTTATCTGGTTCTTGTCATCAGTTCAACATTAGTGATCTTGTCATACCACTTCAATCCGTTTTGTCTCTGCCAGTCCTAAAAATCTTTTATTCAGCTACATCAACTTCCTCTTCTCTCGTTATGAAGCTTGAAACCACGACTGTAGTGGCTCGCCTTTCAGGAAGCCTGCACTAAAGCATTCATGTACTCTTGTAGTAGTAGTTTCTGTAGCAATCTGTTTTATATAATTAGGTGGGCCAACGTCAGGCACAGAACGTCCGGACACTACACGTGACTATTAGGTAGGCCAACGTCAGGCACAAAACGTCCGGACACTACACGCGGCTATTAGGTAGGCCAACGTCAGGCACAAAATACACTACATACGGCTATTTATAACAGATGAATAAATGTTGAATAACATAACATAGGGCTGTGGCTGCAATTTCTGTAACAACTGGGGCATGTGTCTGGGTGACTGTGCGCGTGATGCATTTGTGTGTGTGTGTGTGTGTGTGCGTGAGTGTGTGTGTGTGTGTGCAGTGGCGGATGTACATTATGGGAGACCTGAAGCTTAAACTCTTGGAGGGTCCCCTTTTATTAAAAAAAATGTGTGGGGGTATGGGAAAGAAACGTATTTTAGAGAAAACTGGACTTGGGGGCCCTGAAGCTCTCGCTTTATTAGCTTCATAGTAGATCCGCCTGTGTGTGTGTGTGAGTGTGTTTGTTTTGAGGTTGTCGGTTCCAACTTGGAAAGGCGTTTGTGCCTGTTAGTTTGGTCACTTCCCTGTGACCTTGGCTTTGTTCAGCCTACCTGGAGCTTAAGACTTATGTTGATACAATTTATAATATAAATAAGGCACGCTAGTTGTCCCATATGTAATATACATATGATTTCAGTTCAAGTAGAACGCTCAATTTTTTTCCTGTTCATTTTGTTTCTCAATAGTTTATATTTATATTCGCTTGCATTTTTCTTTCGCCGTAATAATAGGGTTGATGTGTAAGACAAATGACAAGCTTTTTTTTTTAAATATATATATATATATATATATATATATATATATATATATATATATATATATTTTTTTTTTTTTTTTTTTTTTTCTTCTTAACCAGCGGCACTTGGGCTTTCAGCCCTTCGGCCCAATGACATGTCATTGCGAGGCTGGGGAACCTGAGGACTTTCCTTCCAACCCGGTCAGGAGCTTCGCTCCTTCCCATCCACAGAGGGTTTATCACAGGAGCCGTTCAGGCTATTCAGTCAAATTTCCGGCCGTAAACATTTCTTCAAACGCTGACGCCCGGGTTTGAACCATGAACACCTGGTCGCCAGTACAACGCCGAAGCCATTACACCAGCGCGGCTCCCATATATATATATATATATATATATATATATATATATATATATATATATATATATATATCTCTATATATAGAGAGAGAGAGAGAGAGAGAGAGAGAGAGAGATAGAGATATATAGAGATATATAGAGATATATAGAGATATATATATATATATTGTTTTCAATTCCTAATAAGATGAATAACTGCCGATTCGGTAAAGATGCATCACATCTGTCAAATCATTGTAAATATGGCAAATCAAAATTACCAATTTTGTTTGTATAGTTAGAAAAAAATAAACAAACAAACAAAAACAAGATAGGCCTAAAGCAAAAGAAAACCAAACAAAAACACTAAACAAAAATAATATTCAGGGTAGGGGTATAAAGGCCTGTTGTTTACAGTTAGATATTTAATTGACTTTCACTGTTGTAAGTCATATGTATCGTAAGAACATCATCAGACCTGCACTGTTGTTCTTGTTAAATACTGTTTGACTAAATTATGCAGTTCCCCAGTTTGCCACAATAGTATTTTGAGTTTATAATGTATTGCTTTTTTTTTTTTTTTTTTTTTTTTAACCAGCGGCACTTGGGCTTTCAGCCCTTCGGCCCAATGACATGTCATTGCGAGGCTGGGGAACCTGAGGACTTTCCTTCCAACCCGGTCAGGAGCTTCGCTTCTTCCCATCCACAGAGGGTTTATCACAGGAGCCGTTCAGGCTATTCAGTCAAATTTCCGGCCGTAAACATTTCTTCAAACGCTGACGCCCGGGTTTGAACCATGAACACCTGGTCGCCAGTACAACGCCGAAGCAATTACACCAGCGCGGCTCCCATGTATTGCTTTTAAAATATTTATATTCATATTATTTAGGCTGTAAAATGCGGTCCAAACTTAACACGTTTAAACATGTTTTGTGTTTATTTCATAACTTACCTTAGATTTTTGTCTCTTTGCCTTTAAAATTGTTTTGAAATGATGTATTGTGAAGAATACCTGGCATGCGCCGGAAGTAATCGCGCTTTTTGCTGTGAAAGCAGAAGTTACGAACGGTAAGTAGTTATTACGAATAATTAGTGTTGATATTCTGATATTTTTTTAAAAATGGTGCAGTACTCGTGCGCTTAATGTCGGAGATATAGTTTAAAATAGGATACCAGTTCAGTGTAAGTGTTACTGTTAAAAGCAAGCTCATCGGCATTTACATCACAACTAGGTAAAATACTGTAAACTTGTGAATAAAAGAGTTAAATTTTACCTATAGTCCGTTCGGAAATTCGTGCCCACAGAAAGTGTCAATTTTCTCCAAAACTGTTTGTTGTATGGACATGAATTTTTGCATGCAGTCTTAGATTTTCCATGTAGTTATTAATATATTTTTTGCCCTTACAAAACTCATGTCATGTTCGAATTTTCTTCTTTACGTTATATAAAAAACTCTTACCGTTGTCTGGGTTAATTTTTATTAGTTTTACAAAAAAGTTACAAGATCCGTTCAAAAATATATATATCTTTTTTAAATTAGTGTAGTGACTACATGTCCGCACGAGTGCGCACCTATTGTACACAGTCACGAGTAACTAATTCAAACCAAAAAAAAAAATTTTTTGAACGGATCTTGTAACTTTCCTGTAAAACTAATAAAAATTAACCCAGACAACGGTAAGAGTTTTTTATATAACGTAAAGAAGAAAATTCGAACATGACATGAGTTTTGTAAGGGCAAAAAATATATTAATAACTGCATGGAAAATCTAAGACTGCATGCAAAAATTCATGTCCATACAACAAACAGTTTTGGAGAAAATTGACACTTTCTGTGGGCACGAATTTCCGAACGGACTATAGAAAAAAATCAGTTATATAGCCCAAACCAGTCAGGGTTTAGAGCAGACAGAAGTACAGTAGACCAGCTTGTAAGATTAGAACATTATGTAAAGCTAGGGTTCAAGAGGAAAGAAAAAACAGTGGCAGTCTTTCTAGATGTCGCAAGGAATATGATGAATGCTGGCGAGATGGAGCTCTTTACAAAATGAAAAAGATTGGCATTAAGGCCTACTGGTAAAACCTATATGCTAGGTATCTAGAAAACTTTTTACAGGACAGGTGAATAATGATAGGTCAGAAATATATGAACAACAGAATGGGATTCCTCAAGGATCAGTGATTTCTCCTTCAATTTTCACTATAGCTGTAAATGATTTAGCAGATGAATTTAATGACAAAGAATGCAGTATCACAATTTGCAGATGACTGTGCCATTTGGCGATCTGGAAAAAAACCAGGACCATGTTTACCAAAAACTTCAAAAACAAATAGACAAAGTTTCAGAGTGGATGAAAAGTTGGGGCTTCCAAATTAATGTAAACAAAACAGTAGGTATGATATTCAGCAAAGGAAATTTAAAAAAAAAATAACAAAATCAATATAACCATTGAAGGTCAGAAAATATGTACATCCTTAACAACAAGATTTCTGGGCATAACTTTAGATAAACAACTAAATTATAATAAACATATAGACAATTTAGTAGAAAGCTGTAGTGGACCCCTAAATATACTAAGGATAGTCAAAGGTAATGGATGGGGGGGCCAGCAATAAAATAATGCTTATGTTCTACAAGTCTTTCATCAGGGGGAAACTGGATTATGCCAGCATAGTCTATGACTCAGCTGCAGCTTCTAACAAAGCAAAACTGGACAGGATTCAAAATGCAGCCATGAGAACCATTACAGGTGCATTTATATCAACACCAGTAGAAGCGCTAGAAGTAGCTCTTGGCATACCACCCCTTGGTCTAAGACGGAAAAAACTAAGATTAAATTATTGGAGTAAAGTAGCACAAGAAGTGACCCACCCAGCACATAAAGCATTTGTCAAAAACCAACCAAGTGTATGGGACGTCCCCTTAAACAAAGATATCCAACAGGGTGGAGAACTATAGAAGATCTAATGCAGCTTAAAGAACTATCAAACACAATTAAAAATAGTAATAAATATAGAAGCAAAATACCACCCTGGGAACTAAAAACACCAATCATAGACTACTCACTTACTGAAAAGATCAAACAAAACATAGAAGATAAGGAAGCCAAAATGATAAGTAGAAAGTTCATAGATCAACTAACTAAACAAAGTCTGAATGGGGAATAAAAAAGAGCTACAGTGTAACTGAAGGGGCTTCGATTTTTACCGCAGAGATGGTAGCAATTCTTAAAAGTTTAGAAATAATCGAAGATAACCCACCAGAAGCTGTTACGATATTTACAGACTCACTATCATCACTACAAGCACTAGAACACCCAGGTAAATGTAGCCGGCCAGACATTAAGGAAGAAATTCTAGCAATTAATACATCACTAGGGAACAGAGGATGTAGTGTGAGGCTAGTGTGGGTTCCAGCACACATAGGTATTGCTGGTAACGAATTGGCAGATCAGAACGCCAAGAATGGAAGAACAAGTAAAAACAATCTAAGAGCAAGACTGGGAAGGTTGGAGATCAAGAGCCAAGTGAAGATAACTATAAACGAGGAATGGAAGACAACATGGAAGAAAAGTAGAAAAGGTAGACACGCGTTCAAACTGCTGAAAGAACCAACGAGGACGTGCCAGGTCAGAGAAGAATTAAAGATACCATCAAACAAAAAACTGTGGCATCTTCGTCTCGGTGCAGCATACTTTATGATAAAAGAACCACACTGCCAAGAATGTCAGGAAGAGAATGACATAGACCACTACCTGATCCACTGTAAAAAGTATAAACAACAAAGGCTTGAATTAAAAACTTACTATAGAAATCACAATATAGACTTGACAGGTGATAAGGTTTTAAGTACAGATGCCCCAAGAGATGCCCAATCAATACTTAAAAGATATATACATAAAACAAAGGAAAACATATAAGGTTAGTAACACCAAAAAAAACACACAAAAAAAAAAAACTAACTACTCATAGGACAAGGAAAGACAAAAAGGTATTAAATAAAAAAAAAAAACAACTCAAAAAGAACAAATACTAATACAAAGTAAAACCAAGTGTAGAGGACAATAGTTATCAAGAAACAATACAAAAGAGAAAATAAAATGGACAAATACTAATATAAATTAAAATCAGCAACTGCTAAAGACAATAGCTATTTAAATTGAATACAAAATTTAAAAAATAACATGACATTTCTTCTTCTTCTTCGTTCGTCCTGAAAAGGACGTTGGTTGCGTTGTGTCTGTTTACGCCGGAGCTGCGATATCTGCACCTTTCGGCCGACACATCCAACTTCAGCACAGAATTTTTTGGGACCGGGTTTGCCTTCCCTTTTCGATCCCTACTCTCTCAGCCAGACTGCAGTGATGCAGCCTGTTTCCAGGACCACCACGTGGAGGTGGAGTAGGGTCTTGTTAAGCTCTGGTTCGTTGACCCTGACGCAAGCAGTCAAGCTATGGGTCGCTGACTGCATTCTCTATTGCTGCATCTTTGGGTCCCAAATGACACTAAATAACCCAATTATAACCAAATTTCAGGTTGAACAGGGTAGACCAAGATGGAATGAGAAGAGGCAATAACGGTCAGCTGTTAAGTGCCCGCTCTCTACCCATCACCTCATCAAAACAACAACATTTACGCGTCTGCAGTCAATGGTTGCCCCGTGTAGTTGACGGGGTTGTCTGAAGAGACAAAGAAAGAAAAGTGCTACTGTACCGCCAGGCATGTTGTACAAGGCGACTAATGTGAGGTTTTGCCTTGGGGCTGGTAACATCATTAGGTAGTTGGGAAACATAGTGGAACAAGGTCCGCCATTTTGCCCGAACGCTATTGAACTAGATCCGTAACCGTATCGCGTCGAACACATTGTAAAATGCCGTCAAGAAATGAAAATGCAGACATAGACCCAACCACCTCCCCTCGCTCCATACCAGTTCACTAACCCCACCCCCAAATCATTACCGGCACCTTTCCCCCACCACCTTCCTCCAACAATACCATCAAAAAGTGCCTCAATTATAGCCTATACATTCGCTTTTACATATGTCATCTCGGACATAACCATATAGGCCTAGGCCTAAATGACGCAGTTAGGCCTAAACAATCCTACATTGTGCGTAATCATAGCCACTTGCCGAAAATAGACCAAACTGGCGGCCTCCAGTTCACTGTCCTTCCCATCATCAACAAACTGCCGCAGAAATTACCACTGCAAGAGCATGTAACTGCTTTGTGCAGGCTTCCTGTGACACCAACTGCAATGGTGGCTCCTTGCTCCGTAAGGTGCATAGGCCTAATGGAAAATGATGAGTCAGTGGATTGTTATTATATGTGTATTATCAGATCGAGTACGTCTTCTCATCAAAGTATTTAACAACGTGAGGCTTAGGTTTTTTTTGGTCTTGCCTTGATGTTTACACTGAAGGCTACTTTCTTTTGATGTTAGCTGAAATGTGTTCTTCAATGCGATCCCAATGAATAGCACAAGTTGTTAGGATTATAGTTAGGATTAGGTTTAGATCAAACCCTTACCCCTTATTACCGCGTCTCTCTATTCATTTTTAAGGCCATATCAAACACACGTCCCACTTTTTTTATTTCTACCCTTGAGGTTACTTTCTCACCTATATACCCATTTGTCTTCACCATTTCCTTTTGTGTGGTTTTCAATAAAGGTGTCTAGGCTACAATATTTTAACATTTTTCATTACTTCTGTTTTCATGTGACAAATGAGTAAAGGGTGTTCATTATTTTAAAATGAGATCGAAGTAATCAGAGACTGAGAATATTAGGAACAATAGTCAGATTTCATTTTTTTTAAACCCCTGTCCCACCCCCAATTTATATTTTTTTTAAATGATAAAATTATTGTAAATATAAAATTAAAAGAATGACAAAATAATATTTATTTTTAATTTGTTTTCACACACTAATTTCATTATTTTCATGATTTAGCATCATAATTTTAATGGCTTCATTATATTTTTGTCTTTTCACTTTGCCATCCTCTCCTCTTCTTGCCCTATTTTCCCCTCAGTGACTACAATATCAACTCCGCCTATGCCGGTCCCAAGCCCGGATGAAAAAGGAGGAGGGCGGCCTGCATGGAGGCCGTAAGGAGGCAGCCCCTCCACCATGCAAAGGCACAACAGGCCAATCACCTGTTTGTCTTAAACTATGATTACAAGTAATATAAGAGAGAAAACCGGACTGATTCTAAAGGCGACGAACTGGAACGGACTACGGACTACGACTTATGGAACTTGGAACACAAGAAGTATAAATGGGAAAGAAGAGGAGCTGATGGAAGAGATGAGGAAAGCAAAACTAGAAATCCTGGCTATTACCGAAACAAAGAAAAAGGGACAAGGAGTCATGGATCTCGATGGCAACACTCTGCTATACAGTGGTGTGTCCACATCTGAAAGAGCTAAAGGGGGCGTGGGTTGCATTGTGGCCAAAAATCAGAAAGATAGTATCAAGGGATGGAACTTTGTCTCGGAGCGAATTATGGTTGTAAAACTAAAAGAAGGAGAAACCATAGTCAACCTGGTCATAGTGTATGGGCCAAATGAGGTTGAGAGAGCAGAGGTCAAGGAAGAATTCTTCGAGCTGCTTCAAAGGACAGTGGATGACTGCCTAGATGAAATTATCATGCTCAGAGATTTCAATGCAAGAGTTGGAAATGACCATGCTAGATGGGGTGGAGTTATCGGAAGATATGGAGAAGATACTCTCAATGACAATGGAAAGCGACTCCTCAGATTCTGCAGTGAGCAGAATCTGATCATTACCAGCACAAAATTCCCCCATAAGCGCACACATGCATACACTAGGTGTGAACCAACAAAGAATGAGAAGTCAGTGATCGACTATGCCATTGTTAGGAGGAGCTCATTCAAATATGTCTGGGATGCTAGAGTCTGGAGGGGGCCAGAGATTGGAAGTGTTCACTACCTGCTTACAATCAAAAGAACAACTGAAAGAGTTGCTCAGCCTAGGAACTGCCCAGCACCATGCAAGAAACCAAGTAAACGAACGGAAGAAATGAGCATTAAGACCTACAAGCTGAAAAATCCAGAAATTAAGACCAGATATCAGGGGCTTATTGCTCAGCGGTGAGAAACACAGAAGAACAACCTGATGACTTGAAAACCCTGTGGCTTAAATTCAAGGACATCATAAAGACAGCTGCTGCAGAAGCATGTGGTGAAGTCCGACTTGGGAACAAGAGAAAGAGGACACCTTGGTGGACAGAAGAAGTCAAAGAGAAAATAAGAGAGAAGAAAATGGCATGGAAACAATACTTAGGAGCTAAAAACACAGCAGGACAAATAGAAAAATATAGAGAATATGTGATACTCAGAACAGAAGCAAAGAACAAGGTGCTAGCAGCAAAACAGAAGTCCTGGGAAGAATTTGGAGAAAAGCTAGAAAAGGATGCGCAAGAAAACCAGAAATTGTTCTATAAGACCATAAAGAACATGAGGAAGGAAAAACAATGCCCTCTTAAATTTATAAAGGACAAGCAAGGCAAATTGCTTACTGCCCCGAAGGAAGTAATGGAAAGATGGAAAGAATATTTCTCAGAACTCCTTGATGGTGAGCAAGGTCAAGCATCAGAAATGATAACCACTAGCACAGAAGAGAAAACCAATGGTGGTGAAGATGACATAAAGATGGAAGAACTGAAGGCAGCACTGGAGAAAATCAAGATGGGCAAAGCAGCAGGGCATGATGGTATAACACCAGAAATGGTTAAGTACATGGGAGCATCAGGCGACCTATTACTCCTAAGGGTCCTACAGGCAGCGTGGTGCAACAAGGCCATACCAAAGGATTGGGAGATTGCCATCATAACACCGATTTTCAAAAAGGGTGACAATCGACAATGTGGAAACCACAGAGGCATATCCCTTCTCAGTGTCCCTGGTTAAATCTACTCTAGAATCCTAGAGCAGAGACTCCGATGCCTAGCTGAGCCACAATTGGATGAAGCCCAGTGCGGATTCCGAGCAAACCGAAGTACTCAAGACCTAATCTTCACACTCAGGCAGCTGAGTGAAAAGGCCCTTGAGTACAAGAGTGAGATCCATCTTTGTTTCATAGATCTGGAAAAGGCGTTTGACAGGGTCCCCTGGAGCAAACTTTGGGACTGTTTGGCAAGGAAGACCATTCCAGCACCTCTGATTCATGCTATACAGAGCTTCTACAAGTCTTGCAGAAATTATGTGAGGACAGCAAACTATAAGTCAGAAGAGTTCAGGACCACCACTGGTGTAAGACAAGGCGATATCCTGTCACCTTATCTTTTCATACTCCTCATGGACGATGTCATCAAGGCATGTAAGGAGAGAACAAGAAAGTATTCAGTGGGGTACTGGAAGATGAGACAGGTCTGTATTTCAGAGCTAGCATTTGCTGATGATGTTGTCCTGATTGCTAAATCAGAGACACATCTCCAATCCAACCTGCAAGTCTAAAAGAAAGAACTGGAGAAGAGAGGGATGGTCATAAGCAGCTCTAAAACAAAATCCATGGTGATATCACGAGAAGAAAGAAAACATCAGATTAAGCTGGGAGAACAGGTCCTGGAGCAGGTCGACCACTTTAAATATCTCGGAACTATTATAGACCGAAAGAGAGGCATCAAAGAAGAGTTGGCCACTCAAAAAGCAGTGGCTCTGAGACTTTTTCAGGCCATAAATCGAGGATTCCTCAGCAAGAAAGAGGTTGGTAAGAAAACGAAGATGGCTGTATACCGCTCCACCTTTGTCCCAGTCTTGACATATGGATGCGAGTCATGGGCAATGACTACGACACAAAAGCCAGATCCAAACCTCGGAAATGAGGTATCTGAGGAAGGTGGTTGAAGTAACAAGAAGAGACATGGTCCGCAATCAGACGATATGTCAAGGCCTAAAATCCCACCCGCTGCAGACCCAAATAGAACAGTCCCAACTAAGATGGTTTGGCCATGTCTGCAGAATGGGAGAAGATCGGCTACCACGACAAGCATGGGAAACAAAGAGCCAGGGATCCAGACCTCCAGGATGACCCAGAGTCCGCTGGGAGGACAACATTAGAAAATCTCTGAAGGACCGAGGACTAGAATGGAACCAGGCCAGGAAGAAGACAGCTGATAGAATAGTCTGGCGCTCTCTCTTCCAAACCTCTACACCTCACGGTAGAAGGGGAACGACTAAGTAAGTAAGACTACAATATCTCAGATGTTGAGTTACGTAATTTTAAAACCAAATTTGTTAAACAGGTCACAAGTCAGTCATGGACACAAGTCACCTGGTGATATAGATACCTAGCTGCTGCCGTTGTGAAGGCATGGTGTCACATAACCTTTTATTCTCATTACTTCTGCTGTTGTTGTCAGATGCCCACCTGGTGGAATGTCTTTGTTTGTTTTCACTTGTATTGTTGCTGACTCTTATGGTTTACTTTATTTACCACGAAAGCTCAGAACACTGACGAATATGTTGCGTGTGAAGACAGTTGATTTTGTGACATATCTTCTGGCAAGGTCCTGTTATAATGAAAAGGATTATGACAAAATGTGAAATTTCTTTCTTGTGTGAGATTTGGAGAACTTCTTCTTCTTCCTCGTTCATCCTGAAAAGGACATTGGTTGCGTTGTATCTGTTTACACCGGAGCTGCGATATCTGTGCCTTTCGGCCGACACATCTGACTTCAGCACGGCTTTTTTTGGGACCGGGTTTGCCTTCCCTCTTCTATCCCTACTCTCTCAGCCAGACTGCAGTGATGCAGCCTGTTTCCAGGACCACCACGTGGAGGTGGAGTAGGGTCTTGGTCAGTTCTGGTTCGCTGACCCTGACGCAAGCAGCCAAGCTATGGGTCACTGACTGCATTCTCTATTGCTGCATCTTTGGGTCCCAGATTTGGAGAACAAACTGTTGGATTTAATTTCAAGAAATTACGCAGGAAAGACAAAATACAGTAGTTCATTACAGACAAAAGCCTCCAAAGAACATGAGATCCATTTTTTTCAGTTTCAAAGGATTTTTTACCATTCATTAAAGGTGATTATTTGCTAGACTGTGAAAGGCTGTAATAAAACATTTCTAACATTGACATAATCATTTACCTAATGCCCTAGGATGAAGATAACCAGGCAGCCGTCAGATTTCTTCAAATTCTTTGACACCCAATTCAACATGTTCGCGTTAAAGAGGAGTCTTTATAAGTCAATTACTGCTTTAGCAACAAAGTGTCGGTTGAAAATGATTTGCGTGTAGCCTTGCAGAAAACAGGTTGTAACAACTCTAGTGACGTTAATATTCAGCATAGAGTGCCATGTCGCATGAGTCCCACAGTAAAGATACACATCCGTGACATACTTCTGAACCTTTGTAAAACAGACTGTGGAATGCTTAGAAAAGCTTAATGTCCTCTAAGCCGCGGTGGCACAGTGGTTAGTGCACTGGCTTCCTAGCTCAGTGGTTCATTGTTCGATCGCCAGATGAAGTGGGATTTTTTTAGACCGGAAACAGCTCCCGGGGTCGACCCAGCCTCATGAATTTAGGTACCAGAGCAACTTCTGGGAAGGTTAAGGTGGCCCGCGTCATGCTGATCACATCACACCTAGTGTGCCAACGGTCAAGAAAATATGGGCCCAACACCATATTCCCAATATGCCTCAATGAGTGTGTAACGGTATTCTTCTCCCCCCCCCCCCCCCCCCCCCATCCATGTGATACAATCCATTTTCTGGAGAGAGATTAAAAAAAAAAAAATTTTTAATTTCCCACCCAGTTGAGTTTGCTCCTGAGAACATTAAGGTTAATAAAGCAATATTCAGCATGACTTTTTTTTTTTTACGTTTCTATCAAATATAATTTTACACCAGGGTAAATGTAAATAAATAAATTATTTTTAATGTGTGTTAAATGTCATCATCATTTTCCTTTATAAAACCTGCACCAGGTGTTCACATTCTCTTGCAGCAGTCGTTTCTGTAACAATTTATCTGACATGATGAGGTTGCCAGCCCTGATCACAACCTGATATCAGTTGTATTGTACGATATGTTAATGTTACCAGTCCCCATACACAACCTGATGTTACCAGCCCCCATACACAACCTGATGTCAGTTGCCTTGTACGACATGCTGATGTTACTAGTCCCCATACACAACCTGATATCAGTTGCCTTGTACGACATGTTGATGTTACCAGTCCCCATACAAACCTGATATCAGTTGCCTTGTACGACATGTTGATGTTACCAGTCCCCATACACAACCTGATATCAGTTGCCTTGTATGACATGTTGATGTTACCAGTCCCCATACACAAACTGATATCAGTTGCCTTGTACAACATGTTGATGTTACCAGTCCCTATACACAACCTGATATCAGTTGCCTTGTACGACATGTTGATGTTACCAGTCCCTATACACAACCTGATATCAGTTGCCTTGTATGACATATTGATGTTACCAGTCCCCATACACAACCTGATATCAGTTGCCTTGTACGACATGTTGATGTTACCAGTCCCCATACACAACCTGATATCAGTTGCCTTGTACGACATGTTGATGTTACCAGTCCCCATACACAACCTGATATCAGTTGCCTTGTACGACATGTTGATGTTACCAGTCCCCATACACAACCTGATATCAGTTGCCTTGTACGACATGTTGATGTTACCAGTCCCCATACACAACCTGATATCAGTTGCCTTAGAGTCACCACTACAGCTTGGCCTCTTACAGGAAGCCTGCACCAAAGGATTCATGTGCTCTAGCTGTGATGGTTTCTTTGGCCATTTGTTTTACGTGATGCTGTTGCCAGCACCATGTGGGCATTAGGTATCCTTACTGATAGTTGCTGTGTACATTAAATGCTTTGATATCAATCCTTTGCACTCAATCAGTAATTCAGCAAGCCTTCTTGTCCTGTGCCATCCACTCAAGGTCTGTCCACATCTTCCTTATCTCTTTCATTTTTGTTGTCAGTTCTCTTCTTCATGTGTTTTTTTGTTTGTCTCGCTCTATCTCTCTTACAGTGTAGATTCTTCAACACTAACAGACCTTAGAGTTAAGAGAAGAGTTAATGCACAGTTCCATAAAGTGGCACACCTTGACAGAACTCATATTTTTTATGTTAATTTATTTCTAGACAGTAGGAAACACAAGAATTATGCAGATTGTTCAGTACTGCATGTTTGTAAATGACACTTTTTTTTTTAAAAGAAACAAAATTTGTTGAATAATTTCTTAAATGTAATGTTCTCATTTTTCCTTCTGTTTTTTTTTTAATTGCTGTGCAAAACAGTCATATTTGTTAAGGGTTTTTTTTTTTTTTTTTGGCATTTTTTAGAAATCATAAGGACTTGATATTGGGTCATGGGCCTTTTGTATCAAAATCTTACTTCTAGATGTTTCCTACCTACTTGTATCTTTGTTGTCCTGTTTGCACAATGTCTTCACCTTTTGCTTGCATTATGGTTTCAATTAACTGAATCTTTTCGTAGGTCCAAATACATTTGTTTGATTTTGAACATTATTTCTAGTTTTTCCATAATTTTCTGGTGTTTTTTGTGTGAAATAATCGGTGATAATTCACATATTTAGAGTTTCACTTCTTTTTTTACTTATCATAATTATTGTCATGTCATTACTAATACCTGGCACAATGTTGTCCACAAAAAATGAGACAAATTTATCATATTTATGTCCCGGAGAGCATCAAGTGGTAGAGTGATTAGAGGGCTTGAGGCAAAGGGACATTGTTTGAAACTAGGTCATATCATGCTCCAGTGTGCCCAGCTGTATACAAGTGGGTACCTGACTGCATTTGATTTAAGGAAGGCTAAGGCAGTGAGGAAGGGAACTTGTCACCCCACATCATAAAGCTGAGACCTAGTAAAGCTAAGTCTAACACTTCACTCCCTATAGCAACACCTGCTTTTGAACTACCGTTACCTTTTTCTTCTTCTTCGTACACTCTCAGAGCTTTCAAAGAAAGCAGTGGTCAGCTTCAGGCTGTTTGCATCTCCATAGAGTTTTTCCAAAAATGGTACTGGTGATGGCCAAATACGCTTTCTACGTTCCTCATATGTTGGTGTTGGGTCGTTTCTTCTAGAGGTAAAGACCTTCATTACGCGAATGTTTTCTCAATGAAAATATTTCAGAAAATGTTCTTAAGTTGAAACGAACTCCAACAAGTAGTGATCAACTGGTCACTGATAGGCAGCACGCAAGGCTGTGATGAATGTACATAGATTTTATTGAACGGCGTTGAACAAGACAGTCATAGTTACAGGTGCAAAAAGGTCATACATCACAATGTTGATCATCACTTTTCAAGGGATGAAGATTCTCTAACAATTAAGTCCTCTTATTCAAGTGTCTAAGGACTTGCCATGATTCCAGGCTTCCTTCCTACAATACTTAGGCAGCATATATATATAAATATCCAAATAAAGTCATCCACAACAATACGACCAGGTTAGAGTTCTGTGTTGACTAACCTCTCTATATCCATGCCATGACTTTGGCATTGACTAACATACGGCATATAAAACATGAGAAGCATATAATTCAATCAACTTTGTGTACTCGTAGGTATTCTTCCTCTACGGTAATTCAAAAGGCTACCGACTCCGTCTGTCCATTCTAGAAAATAACATACAGTGATGGATTTCCCGCTAGATCAGAACTATGAGCGGCCTTACACTTTAATTTACTCAATAAACATTTAATGACATGGGGCGACACTTACTTGATCCTACTACTGTTGGCTTCACCATGAACCAGTAGAGATCATACAACATAATGGCTTCTTCCAAACTTGCCAGCAAAATTCCAAGGAAATATATATCGGACATAAACATGGTCCGTACAGCCCCGACAAAACATGACGTCACAATCCCCAAACTAGGTTACCCGTGCGTCCAAAGCAACTCACACTGCATTGTGCACGTCAGTGCGTGAATCAATCGAACGCTCAAATAATATAACTATATAAAACTGGTGCGTACATTTGGCAGGACCGAAGACTACCCCCTTAGGTAATAAATGTACGTAACAGCTCCCTTATCACCTCCCCTTAAAAAAATTAATTCTATTAATTTTTTTTTGAACTAAGTACCCGAGAGAGGTGAGTCAAAACTACAACAAGATATATGAAATGCATAAAGTTATACTATATTAAGAAAAGAATATTAAAAGAAATCAATATAACTAAATGATAGTATGCATTAAAGCACACATCCACAATCGACCTACTTTGGAACGATGTGGTAATATTCGAAGTAAAAACAAGTTTGAAAATGAAAAATGAAAAAACCATTAAAAAAATGATAATAAAATTCAACTAAGTTTTCAAAAAAATTTGAAACATATGATTTCAAAAATGAAAATGAACAGCAACACTGATGATGATCAATGACAAGAGAATCAATAAAACAGAGAAATTGAAAATACAATGTGCAAAAATGAAACAATGCAAAATTAAACACATTAAGAATTAACACACTTAATGTTTTTCTAACACTAGTATGGTTGACTAGTGATCTAAAAGTGAGATATCATAACTAAGACCCGTGAATGCAGGTGTTACGTGACAACTAAGAAAGTTAGTATGTGTGTGATCCATAATCAATTAAATAGATTAAATTGAATTAATCTAATTTATATATTTCTTAATTAATAACAAATAACTAGTTAATAATATATTCTAAATAATTCTAATATCACTATCAATATGTCAATGTTCAGTTAAAACTAGATAGTAATCGACGAGATAATGTTCTCAATGTTCCATACACGATATAATATATTCTCTAACACGTTATGTAGTGTAATATGTTCCATAGGAATAACAAATGTATATTTGTCGCTCTTAACAATGTTGCCATATTAATAAAAAGTTACTGTAGTACCAATGTTCCCGTTCTAATAAAACGTTAATATAGTATCAATAACAATGTACAAAGTTATTCATGTTATCGGTGAGGATGTTCCACCATCTGGAAGTGGTTTAGTTTCGACACGTTCACTTGGGCATCTTGATAGACAGTCTGCGAACACATTCTGCACTCCAGGAATAGCTCGTATCTCAAAATGGAACGGTTGAAGCGCTATAGCGTAACGCGCTGACTTTGATGACTTAACGTTCCCTGTATTCAGTGCGGTAAGAGCTTTCTGGTCAGACTCCACCACAAAGTGTGATCCGAGGAGATAACGATCCAGTTTAGTGATTGCCCAGACAAGAGCAAGGAGCTCTTTATCCAGAACGGAATATTTCGTCTCGCTCGGCGTGAGCTTTCTGGATACGTACATAACCGGAAATAAGGTGCCGTTATATTCCTGCATCAAAACTGCAGCAATAGCGTAAGAACTTGCATCACTGCGGAGAATGAAGGTGAGATTTTTGTCAGGCAACCTCAAAAAAGGTGCATTTGAAAAAAATTGTTTTATATAGTCTAACGCCGTTTGGTGATCCTGCGACCACTTTATTACATTAGATGTGCCTTTCTTCAGTAGAGAAGAAAAAGGTGCAGTTATAGTAGACAAATGAGGGATGAATTTTGAATAGAACTGTATTAGTCCTAAAAGCGACCTAACTTGTTTTTTTGTCTTAGGTGCTGAAATGTTTAAAATTTTAGAGACGTTACTGTCTTCTGTATACATGAAACCATGACCTATGCGGTGACCCAGAAATGAGATGTCATGAAAACCGACAAAAGCCTTTGAAGGTTTCGCTGTTAAGTAATAATCCCGTAAGGTAGAAAGTAAAGCTTTTAATCCATGAATATGTTCATCCCAAGAGTCACTGAAAAGACAGATGTCATCTATATAAGTAATGACATCGGGACGATGAGACAATATGCGGCGCATCATGCGTACAAAGGTAGCTGGCGCATTCATTAACCCGAATGGCATAAAATTCCATTGAAAAAGACCCCGTGGTGTCGAGAAAGCGGTGAATGGCTTTGCTTTAGGAGTGAGTGGCACTTGCCAATAGCCCTTTGAAAGGTCAAATTTCGAAAAGAATGTAGCATGAGATAATCTCTCCAATAAGTCATCTAAAAGAGGTAATGGTTCCGCATCGAATTTTGTAACTTTGTTTAATTTCCTGTAATCTACGCAAAGACGTATATTGTTGTCTTTCTTCCTAATGATTACCATGGAAGAAGAATATGGTGATGAAGATGGTTCAATTATATTTAATTGGAGCATCTCATCCAATTCCTTATCAACCTTATCACGAAAGTGTAAAGGAATAGGATATGGGCGAACTCGAATAGGCGTATCGTCAGTCAGAATAATGTCATGTTGGATGACTGACGTATGACCTGGGATGTCAGTGAGAACATCCTCATACGAGTGTAGAATATTAGAGACTTGCTGACGTTGATCAGCCGAAAGAGTAGATGAGATTGTAACATCATTCCATTTCTCAGTGGAATGGAGTGGTACAACTGGTATTGGTAGTTGTACATCATCGAAAGAAGATTCTTCTTCTTGGATGACTGACAAACTAGAATAGTGTTGAATAGGAGGTGTAGGATCGTCAGTTGCCTGAAACACTGACTGTAGATAATCAGGACGTGAGTAATACTCCTTCAACATGTTAATGTGGAAGGTTTTATGTTTACCATTAACATCAACGATGTAGTCGACATCGGATATTCTTGAGATGATCCTGAAAGGACCTCTCCAGGTAATTAAAAGACGATTGTTATGCGCAGGTAGTAAGACAAAAGCTTCATCACCAGGTATGAGCTGGCGAAGACGTCTATACTTGTTTGCAAATAGACGAGCTTTTTCTTTGGCTTGTTCAGATGATGCAGTAGCTAGTCTACAAGCATCTATGATTCTCTTTCTCAAAGAGATCACATACTCATAAGAGGATTGAGTTTCCTCTTCAATATTCTCGTCAACCAATAAGTCGTGGATTAACGACATAGGACCGCGTGGTTGCATGCCAAAAACAAGCTGGAATGGAGAAAACCCCGTAGCTTGATTTTGTACCTCGCGATATGCAAACAGACAAGCGGGTAGGACCCGATCCCAGTCTTGGGTATGGTCTTGAGTCATCTTACCCAACAACTGCTTGAGTGTCCTATTTAGACGCTCAATTAACCCATTTGACATCGGATGATAAATAGAACTTAGAGATCTGTCTATACCTAATGTCTTCATAACTTGAGACATGGATTCAGAAATGAACTGAACCCCATGATCCGACAAGATTTTCCGTGGAAAACCAATGCGTGAGAAGATTAACATCAATGCCTCTGCTACACTGGCAGATGAAGTGTTCTTGAGAGGGATGGCCTCAGGCCAACGAGTGCACATATCAATGCACGTAAGAATATGCGTATGCCCTCTAGCAGATGGAAGCATCGGACCAATAATGTCAATGGCCATTTTATCAAATGGTCTAATCGGGATGTCCGCAGCTTGAATAGGAGCCGCATGAAATGGACCCCGTACCTTAACTTCCTGACATATCAAACAGGACCGACAATAGAGAGTGATGTCCCTATGAACGCCTGGCCAGTAGAATGCCGAAAGCACTCTGGATTTAGTACGCGAAAAACCCATATGGCCCGCACATTGCGAGTCATGCGCATGTCGTAATATACGAGATCTCATAGAGGATGGGACTAAGATCTGATAACATAAGGATGAATCCTTTTCCCGTATTACTCTCACCAAAATCCCATTTTTAAGTATAAAGTCATGTCTAGATTTTGCAAGTTTGTTGCTTGTATTCTTTTTGTTAACATACTGAAAAATTTTTTTTAATGAATCATCATTCTTTTGCAATGTTGCAAACAACTCCCATGAAATAGGAGCATCATCATCACAAGTGGTATGAACTGTAGGTTCAATAGGTGTATCATGCGACATATTAGTAGCTTGCGCTCTAGTCACTACTGCATTTGCAGTTTGAATATGTCGCTCTTCCCATTCAGCAATTTGCTGTGGTGTACACTCTTTAATACCATGTATGCGACCAAGTATTAAATCACAAATTGGATTCGGAAGGAGACATGCTTGGATCTTTCCTGAAAAAAATGGTGTATTAAGATCAATAATAGCAGTGGGAAATGTTTCGACGGTGCCACCAAAAGTCACACACTTGACAACCCTGCCCGTGGCACAACTTGGGTTGATCAGCGAAGTCCGGACGCCCACAGTGCTACAACCTGAGTCAAATAGGAGAGAGCATGAAATGTTGTTGACAAATCCCTTGTTAAACTTAAGAGAGCCCTGTCCCTGGTGTACTGACGCAGCAGTGGCCGTACAGACTGCAGGTAGACTAGGCAAGGTATGTCCGCAACGCAGTGTCGTGATCGCCTTAGGCTGGAAAAGAGTCGAGCATTCTGGACAGTCTTTCACCTGGGTACAATCAAGAGAACAAGACATAGCATTGTGAGTTTCAGCTACTTTACCCTGTTCAATGTTAGCCTGTGTATCAATTAAAGAGACATTAGAATGTCTACCCGTATTACTCGACGATCTTTCTCTGCGACGCGATCGATTTTGATTATTTGCATTAAAATTGCCATAATTGTCTTTTCTACTAGAGTTAAAATTTGGATGAGTCCGATAGTTTGTATAATTAAAGTTATGCTGTTCTTTAAAATTTTTATTCCAAGAACCTTGTCTGTTTTGCGGACCCTGAGATTTTGATCTCCAGTTTTGTTTATTATAATGTCCTTGATTATTTTTAAAATTATTGTTACCAAAAGAATGGTAACACTATGTCCTACTAGGCATGTTTATAAAAAGCAACTAAGGAGAGTTGGGCACTGGGCAGGTTACCCCATCTTGTAAAAAACTTTTTAACACAAAAACTTCAAAGTCAGATACAGAATATAAGTCAATTTAGCCACCCAAGATAGAAGAAGGTCTTCCTTATTTCTAATATTTGCCCTGCTTAGATCGGGAAAGGGGGGGGGGGTGTCTCTCTAAGGAGATAAAGAACTAATATGGCTGATGCACCCAAAGCATGTCATAAGTGACAACTAATATAAGATTTGTACTGGCAACTTCATAATGTAAAACAAATTGTAGTAGAAAATACTTGATGTAGGTTTCCTTGGGACAGCTGCAGTAGTCACTGCTTGGTCCATAGGCTGTGTAAGAGAAATGACTTTTTACATTTTTCATCCTCTTGGTCCGTCTTTTCCAGCTGTGTTCTCTGTTTTTGGTGTCTTCTGTTTGAGGTTAAATGCCAGTACTTCTAGTTGATCTGAATTCATCCTGATGGATTGTCAGAAATGACTTCTTTTTTTTTTAAAGGTTAGCCCTTCTGCATTTTCTACCAATGCTGATGATGACTTGCTGCTAGTTAGTCCAGTTCCCATCTGCCTTACTCCACTCTTCCCCTTTGATTATATTTTCAGCAGTGATGTTCAGCCTAATCGTTGCCTCTGCCTGTGACATCCCCTGCTTTATTCTCGCTCCCTTAATTAAATTAAAAACAATATCGCTTTTGTTGTTGTGAATACCAAGGTAAAACATTGACACTAACAGTTTAAAATTTGTTTAGTGTAAATCACAGAACTTGTTAAATGTTGTATTATTTCCTTGGCAGAGAGTTTAATTTAAAAATAAATGAGAAATGAACAAAGCACAGTATACAAAATAACAAAAATCATCAGCGGAAAATGAAGTACAAACAATATTACATTAGTAAGAGATAAGCAAGGAAATCTCATCACGACAGCAGAGGGACAGGAAACAAGATGGGCAGAGAAACTCTGAACAAGGAACCACCAGAGACACTGTTGAATGTTCCTGAGGCTGAAAACGATCTAGATGTTAATACAGACATTCCACAAAAAGAAGAAATCATCACAGCAATCAAAGGGTTAAAGAATGGAAAAGCTCCTGGCCATGATAACTTAAATGCAGAGCTATTTAAGACAGACCCTGGGCTAGCAGCAGAACTATTAGAACCACTATTTGCACAAGTCTGGAAAACAGGGACAACACCAACAGAGTGGAACAAAGGAATAATTGTCAAATTGCCCAAGAAGGGAGATCTTGCAGACTGCAATAATTGGAGAGTGATACGTGTCTTTTATATTGTTAATGTTAATATTTAGTGACAGGATGGTTCCTGTGGCCAAGATCACTTTTAGGGTAGTAGATGTATCAGACACCGAAACAAGCCAACATCAAACACACTTATTGAGCCACAATGGACGAATTGGATGGTATACATTTTTATTAATACTGTGACGCTGCTTCAAATTCAATACAGTTCAGGCCCATATACAAATGGCATATTATATGTAGTCGTCGATATAACTTTAGGCAGTCCGTTCATGTCTGGAACGCTGTCCTTTTCGTTCTCAACATTTTTAATATATATTCACACTCGGCACTGAGAAGCTATACTCCCTGCAAATGCAGATAACTAGATACACCTTACAGAAGATCTTGATGTATTAGTGATGGAATAACACAGGGATATATACTGAAATTCCGTAGCTCAAACACATGCGTCCACTCGCCATGACACACAATGGTAGAAGACTCTAGCAGACAATCTCCTCACTTCTGCATTTTTAGTTTCACGTCTACCAAATACTCCATATTGGCATGATGTCACTTCCTGTATTAATAAGTGACTCCGTATAAAATAAACAAATAAGGAGCCCTGTCGAGCTAACTATTTTACCGACACAGTCGTTATGAATTTTAATCATAACAGAGAGGAATCACTCTTCTCTCAGTTGCCAGCAAAATACTATGCAGGATAATTATACAGAGAATTTCAAATGCTGTAGACCACAAACTGAGGAAAGAACAAGCAGTATTTAGGAAGAACAGAAGGTGTGTAGATCATATATTTACCCTCAGGAACATTATAGAGCAGTGCTCAGAATGGCAGAGACAGCTGTACCTTAATTTCATTGATTTTGAAAAGGCTTTTGACAGTATACATAGGGACAGTTTATGAAAAATACTGAGGGCTTATGGAATTCCAAATTGTGTCAATCATGAAAAGCCTGTATGCCAACATTACGTGTAGCGTTGGGCAGAGCAACCTAACCATTGAGGTGAAGACAGGAGTACGACAGGGATGCCCCTTATCAACCACTCGATTCTTAATAGTCATAGACTGTGTGATGCATCAGACAACAGAGGGCAGTCTAGGGGGAATAAGATGGACTAAATTTTCTACATTGGAAGATCTGGAATATGTAGATGACATTGCACTACAAGCACATTCACATCAACACATCCAGGAAAAAATGGATAGATGTCATGACACTCAGTGTAAGCAACCCTGAGCCCATATCAGTAAGGAATCAGCAACTGGAACAGACAGACACCTTCACATACCTAGGATGCATAGTAACACCAAACGGTAGAGCAAGCAAAGACATCAACAACAGAATAAACAAAGCAAGAACAGCCTTTTTTAGTCTAAACAACATCTGGGAGTCCTCTCAGTACAGCACAAGCATAAAATTAAGACTATATCAGAGATGTGTGCTTTCTGTGCTTCTCTATGGTGCGGAATGCTGGAGAGTAACAGAGAAGGAAATGTCGAAATTGTCCTCTTTTCACACAACCTGCTAAGAAAAATTCTCAGAATCTTTTGGCCGAATACCATCACCAACCAAGAGTTGGGTTGGCCATGTCCTCAGAAGAGACCCCAATGCCATCGCAAGAACAGCTATGCTATGGACCCCTGAAGGAAAACAAAAGAGAGGCCAACCAAAAACAACTTGGCGGAGGACTGTGAAGGCAGAGATGCAAAGAATGGACCAGAGTTGGGGCACTGTACAAAGGATGGCCACCGACCGAGCAAAGTGGAATCAATTTGTTGTTGCCCTACAAGATGCCACCAGGCTTGTGTTGGCCACTGACTGCTTTGGCGGTCGGCGGCTAAGGATCAAAGAAGAAGAAGAAGAGAGTGTAACACTTGGGGCAATGGGAAAGCAGAACTGAAAATTAATCAACTGATACATTGATCATGCCGGAGATAATGATGCCATTGTGTATACTGATGGATCTGTGATTCATGGTGAGAAATCAAGTTGGGACTTCTCTGCTAGGCTTAACGGGCAGAACCGTTGCTGAACATAGCGGGGCTTACAAGATAACAACTTTCAGCATGAAGATGGAGGTAGAGGCAGTTACTGCAGCATTAAGGTGGATATCTGAAACTTCGTTAACAAAGGCAGTCATTGTGTCAGACTCTCAGTCCATGCTTCAAAAGGTTCAAAATGGTTGGCTACAGCATGAATGGAAAACATTCATTGAAGCTTTCAATCTGCAGGAACTGGTATGGATCTACTGTCTTGGTTATGAGAGAGCTGACAGACTAGCATCAAGAGCACCCATAGTGGGGACACTGAATATGCATAAGGGAGAGATACTGAGAACAATTAATGATTACCTGTTAGAGAATGACACTGCAATAGATGAATCATCAAGGTTAAGACTCTTGAAATTTTGCATTAAATGTAAGGCTAACAGAGATAGACGTATGAGAGGATGCATCCATTGTGTATACAACCTGCGAGCTACTGGAACAGTTAGCATTCACACTCTTCGACAGACTGAGCACTTATGGTTTTGCTCAGGGTGCAATGATGTTGATTCTGTTTAACAATAACAATATTATTTCCATGTATCAGTTATAATTGAAGTTACATAGATTTATTTGTCAGTCTTAAGTATTTCCCTTTTAATCCCAGCCTTCAGTGGAGAGTTTACCGTGGAAAGACTGCAGCTTCTTAACAATAAAACAGGTAAGGTAACTCATTCATTAATTTTTTCAGTTATTCCCCTTCAACTCCAAAAGGAGTTGTAACATTCAAAAAATTCATGTCAGGCATTTTTGTCCTGTGCCATCGGCTCAAGATCTTTTCATATCTCCATTATCCATTTTTTTTTCTGCTTCCGGTTCTCTTCTATATATGTTTTTTGTGTCTCCCTCTGCTTCTCTTACCCTGGAGATTCCAGAACAATGACTGCCTTGTTATGCTATGAAGTTCAATATATATATATATATATATATATATATATATATATATATATATATATATATATATATATATATATATATATATATATATATATATATATATATATATATATATATATATATATTGTCATAGTAAAGGTAAATGTATGTCAACAACAATACAAATACACAACACTACTACTGCAAGTCTGTACTTCACGCAGGACAAGAACCATGACTCGTACACGCTAAGCGAGCAGTGGGTGGCACAAAATAAAGGAAGGCTCAAAAAGCAATTATCCCTTTATTTATATACCAATAGCTTGGCCAAACGTAGCCAGAGTGAGATACAAAACATGCATGCTACCACTGTAAATCATAGGACAGTTATACACTGAAAAAACTTCACGGTCGAATTTGACCACCACTCACCATAGTGGGTAACGAGGAGGGCTACAGTATCACATAATTATGAATTAACAGATACTCACTATGCAAGAATCAACTTAAAGCTTGCACTACTGTCAAGATCTGAGAAGTAAATACACATATACCAGGACTAATCAACTAAATGGCAAATAACGCTGTCCCACTAACACGACCAGAATATAACGATAACACAATGTACTGTCTTCAGAACACGTCCGCACCAGACGATAACTATAGTGTAACTCCTTAATGGCTTTTTCCGCCAAATATTCCATTCTGTCACGTGACATCATCTGACTGGTTGTTTAAGCCAAAACTCAGGCCAATCGAGTTTTGTTCATGGCCTAGGACAAACCGCTTGGCTTCCGACCTAGCATACAAGTCTAACGGCGGTAAAACATGCTGTGACATTTATATAGAAGGGTAATGTATTTGTCCTTGACATTTTACTAAGAGATGTCTGTTGTGTTTGTTAATAATCTATCAGTGCAGTGGTCTTCAACCTGGGCAGTATTGTATTGCCATTAGTAATCATTTTTGGTACAATATTTATTACTAGTGGAACAAGAGATAAGAAGAAAATGCTGGCTTTGAATTGGATGTGCATTGACGAAAGCTGTTGATAGCATTACCGGGCAGTCCTCTTCTGGAATCCCGGGGGTAAGAAGTAGAGGTCAACCAAAGTACACATGGAGTATAGAACTGGAGACAGAAATCAAAATGGAGGCATGGAAAGACTTTGAGCTTGCATAGGATAGTAGGATTGAAATGGTATGACCAGTTCACCACTATGGAACTAACAAGTGCCAGTTCACCACTATGGAACTAACAAGTGCCAGTTCACCACTATGGAACTAAAAAGTGCCAGTTCACCACTATGGAACTAACAAGTGCCAGTTCACCACTATGGAACTAACAAGTGCCAGTTCACCACCATGGAACTAACAAGTGCCAGTTCACCACTATGGAACTAACAAGTGCCAGTTCACCACCATGGAACTAACAAGTGCCAGTTCACCACTATGGGACTAGCAAGTGCCAGTTCACCACTATGGAACTAACAAGTGCCAGTTCACCACTATGGAACTAACAAGTGCCAGTTCACCACTATGGAACTAACAAGTGCCAGTTCACCACTATGGAACTAACAAGTGCCAGTTCAACACTATGGGACTAACAAGTGCCAGTTCACCACTATGGAACTAACAAGTGCCAGTTCACCACCATGGAACTTATAAGTGCCAGTTCACCACTATGGAACTAACAAGTGCCAGTTCACCACTATGGAACTAACAAGTGCCAGTTCACCACTATGGAACTAACAAGTGCCAGTTCACCACTATGGAACTAACAAGTGCCAGTTCACCACTATGGAACTAACACGTGCCAGTGGACCAAGAGATGAGATGAAGACACTGGCAATGGATTTGGACCTGCACTAAGTAAACCTGTCAACAGCACTACCAAGCAGTCTTTGTTCTGGAAACCCCAGGGTAACAGTAGTAGCGGTAGACTGAAGAACGCTGGTAACTGGAGACAAAATGATGAGGATGACATGGAAAGACTTCGAACAGGAGGAGTTGGCATTTGTTTGTCGAAAGTGCATGTGCTCTTTTGTGAGCCAAAGGGTATTGATTGATGAATCACTACTGTATAAACATAACAAATAAATTATTTCATATTTAGATCTGCCATCAATGGTACCTATACCTTGTAGCGGTATGGCAGCTTGTGTACCCTGACAATCCCCAGAGCTATGCCAATGGGAGATTTACTCCTGGTAGGTTCAACCAAGCTGGACTGGTCTGCGTGGGTAGGGGTCAGACAAAAGTTGGTACTCTGGTCCTCCAGGTTGGGGGTTTTAGCACAGGGCTGACACCCCTATCTATGTAAAAAATTGCACATGTTACGGAAACAACAATAAATGGAAAAACTTTGCTGCGGGATGGACATCCGGAGTCTCAGGCTCGTATGACTGACAGTGGTGAAAGCCGAATGATGCCATCACAAGAACAGCTATGCTATGGACCCCTGAAGGAAAACGAAAAAGAGGCAGACCAAAAACAACTTGGCGGAGGACTGTAGAGGCAGAGATGCAAAGAATGAACCAGAGTTGGGGCACTGTAAGGATGGCCGCCAACCGAGCAAAGTGGAATCAATTTGTTGTTGCCCTACAAGATGCCACCAGGTGTAATGGCCACTGACTGCTTTGACGGTCGGCGGCTAAGGATCAAAGAAGAAGAAGAAGATCTGAAATAATATTATTTAAAAATTGTAATTACCGTAAAATCTCGCGTATAATACGCACAATTTTTACTCATTTTTGCCCGCTAAAACTCGGGTGCGTATTATATGCGAGTACTAAAAAATACGTAATTTTCGATATCGAAAGTAACCTACATTGGAAAGTCTGTCAAGTTTTTGTCACAATTTGACAGTGAAAATGGCGCAAAATTGAATGTGCCATGTGTTTTCTTATGTGTCAGACATTGTTGCAAAACGCATTTCGCACTCTTGGTCTTCAATCTGTTTTGATATTAAGCTTGGTTGTGAAGTTTGTCATTTGATTATTTTGAGTCCTAACAATGAATTCGAGAAAATGTTGTACGGCAGCAGAAAAGCTCTTAGTGGTAAAATATGCAGAATCTAACGGCAATCGGGCAGCAAGTCGACATTTTTCCATTAAAGAGTGCAACATTCGATTATAGCGAAAAAACAAAAAGGCGCTGCAAGTGTTGCCTAGTGTTGCGAATCGTGGGTCACCACCAGATCTTCCAGACCTAGAAAAAAACATTATTGGAGTGGGTAGTGGATAGAAGGCAACAAGGCATCGGTGTTTGATGCATTGAAATCCGACTTAAAGCTCTGGAACTTAAAAAATCTCGCACAGGCACAACATCATTTAAAGCGTCATATGGATGGTCAGTTCGTTTTATGAAGCGACATGGTCTTTCAGTTCGTCGAAGAACTACTATCGCGCAGCATCTTCCATCTTCTTTCAGTTTTTTAACAAATGTTTCATAAAATAAAATCTTGAAAAATTATAGTGCGTATTATACACGAATTTCCATTTTACCAGAAAATTTTGGCTAAATCAAGCATGCGTATTATACACGAGATTTTACGGTAATGATTAATGCAAAGTATCAGTTTATGTAATGGGCAGTAGGCATTTTGAACATGTAAAGATATTGGAAAAATTAACGCTGGCCTGAAAAAAGACCATGGTATTAGTTGAATCATTCGCCAGTCATAGAAAATTTTGATGATTGCATCTAAGGGAGGTAAGAGCACAGATTGATTGGTAGCAAATATTTACCATTCTTATGTTTGTTCGGTAAATCTATCACTATATATATATATATATATATATATACAGTATATATATATATTTTTTTTTTCATTTATGATACAGAGGGTGTGAGAATGGAATTGGTGAATTTCTGTGCAGTCAATAATGGAGGCTGTACCCACAAGTGTAGAAGTGCCAAAACTGGTTCTGCTTGCTCCTGCAGGAAAGGCTACAAACTGCAAGCTGATAGAAAGTCCTGTGAAGGTTGGGAAATGTTGTGAAATATTTATTTCTTTACTTGTAGACAACACTAGAGAAATTGTCACCTAGGCTACTTAATGACAATGATTCATTCATTAAATAACTACTCTCAAGCTCCTCCCCAAAGAGCATACACCATCAACAAATTCATGCTAAATGCTCTTGTCCGGTACCATCCATTCAAGATCTGTTCATGTCTTCTTTATGCCTCTCAGTTCTGTCTCTTATTTACTTCTCCGTAGTTTTAGGTTACCATCTACCTGTCTTACCCTCGGGATTCCAGAAAAAGGTAAGGAAAAGGATCCCGTTTACATGCCCACTGAGGCATGTTGGGAATATGGTTGTCATACGTGTGCTGTATAGTATGTCAACACAATACAAATACACACACGACCACTGCACGTATAACTTCATGCAGGACAGGAACAATAAGGCTCATGCACACTAAAGGCTTTACGAACAGTGGTGACACTAATAAAGGCGAGCTAAAATAACAATTATCCCTTTATTCACTGAATAATAACAGCCAAAAGTTGCCAGAATGAGATACAAAATATACATGTGCAACTAATACATAAGTACGGAAGATATGAACTATCTGACCAGCCTCGTAGTCAAGACTGACCATCACTCAGTATAATGAGTGACAAGGTGAACTAAAGTGTAACATTCTCATATAAATATCAAACACACTGCAAGAATGATAATAACAGCAAATACAGCTGACAACTCTGTAGAGCAAAATAGTTCTGAACCAGAACAAATACACCAGTACTATACTAACAATGGCAACTACTCACTGTCCCGCCATAGGCCGAAATACGGTATTACAACCGGCTTTCCAAACACACGTCTCTACGAGATGGCTCCCAAGACTCTAATAATCTTATAGCTTCTTTTGCGCCAAAATTCAACTTCGTCACGTGACATCACATTACAGGTTGTTTACACCAAAACTCAAACATATCGAGTTTTGTTTACAGCCCAGGAAAACACTGCTTGTCTTACAAACAAGCATACGAATCAAAACGGCAGTAAAACTAGGTGTGACAATGGTGTTAGGCCAATATTTTCATGACCAACGGCTCACTAGGGGTGATGTGATCAGTACAAGGAGTGTCTCATAATGCTATCATCAAGTTTCCTTAATGTATGTCCTATTCTTTTCCAGCATCATCTTCTCATCTCTTGTTGCATTGGCACTTGTCTGGTTCCTGTCATCAGTTCCACATTAGTGATCTTGTCATACCACTTCAAACCTTCTGTTCTATGCTAGCAACCATTTATGAAAGTCTAGCTTTTTGGTTGTCACTTCTTTTTTGGTTCTCCATGCTTCAGAGCCATACTGACAACATTTGAGTTGAAGATTCTGATTTTTGTGTTGAACTTCTTTTGATATATATATATATGATTTTCCAAAGCAATTTCTTAAACGCAACACATAAATTTGGTTTATATAGAATAATATGCAAACATGAGGAAATGCAACTACAGCTGAAGGGGATCTGGCAGGTGACCTTTCGGAGAATAATGTAAAACAACTCAGGACACACCATAAAACTCTTTCGGTATAGCTAGTTAATTTATTTCATTGACTAATGTACAAATAACTTCTCATTGAGTTTTTTTTGGGGGGAGGGTCTCTGATGAGACAGAGAGAATAGTACTACTGCTTACTCGGGTATGTCGATCATGGTGACTTATAATAGACTAGCAGCCTCCTCATGTACAACACCTGGCTACCAAAACCACCACTGTAGTGTATGTGAATGTTTGGTGCAGGCTTCCTGTAAGGAAGATCAGCTGCAGTGGTGGCTCCATACTCCATAAGAAACCTATAGAAAAGGATGATTATCAGGGCAAACCATGCTGCCTTATTGCAACAGCTGTGAGAAACACAGAACAACCTGATGACTTGGAAACCCTCTGGCTTAAATTCAAGGACATCATAAAGACAGCTGCTGCAGAAGCATGTGGTGAAGTCCGACTTGGGAACAAGAGAAAGAGGACACCTTGGTGGACAGAGGAAGTCAGAGAGAAAATAAAAGAGAAGAAAATGGCATGGAAACAATACTTAAGAGCTAAAAACTCAGCAGGACAAATAGAGAAATATAGAGAATAAGTGACACTCAGAACAGAAGCAAAGAACAAGGTGCTAGCAGCAAAACAGAAGTCCTGGGAAGAATTTGGAGAAAAGCTAGAAAAAGGTGCGCAAGAAAACCAGAAATTGTTCTGCAAGACCCTAAAGAACATGCAAAACTTTATTTATTTTTTTTAAATGAGGAAGGAAAAACAATGCCCTCTCAAATTTATAAAGGACAAGCAAGGCAAATTGCTTACTGCCCCAAAGTAAGTAATAGAAAGATGGAAAGAATATTTCTCAGAACTCCTTGATGGTGAGCAAGGTCAAGCATCAGAAAGGATAACCACTAGCACAAAAGAGATAACCAATGGTGGTGAAGATGACATAAAGATGGAAGAACTGAAGGCAGCACTGGAGAAAATTAAGATGGGCAAAGCAGCAGGGCATGATGGTATAACACCAAAAATGGTTAAGTACATGGGAGCATCAGGTGACCTATTACTCTTAAGGGTCCTACAGGCAGCATGGTGCAACAAGACCATACCAAAGGATTGGGAGATTGCCATCATAACACCGATTTTCAAAAAGGGTGACAATCGACAATGTGGAAACCATAGAGGCATATCCCTTCTCAGTGTCCCTGGTAAAATCTACTCTAGAATCCTAGAGCAGAGACTCTGATGCCTAGCTGAGCCACAATTGGATGAGGTCCAGTGCGGATTCTGAGCAAACCGAAGTACCCAAGACCAAATCTTCACACTCAGACAGCTGAGTGAAAAGGCCCTTGAGTATAAGAGTGAGATCCATCTTTGTTTCATAGATCTGGAAAAGGCGTTTGACAGGGTCCCCTGGGGCAAACTTTGGGACTGTTTGGCAAGGAAGACTGTAAAGTGCAATCTTTACTATCTTGCAATATAATACATTTATATACTTATTATGTTCGCAAATATTTTGTAAACAAAGTATTTCCTTTTTAAGTGCTTAAGGAGAAGTCATTTTTAAGTTACTTCCCTTGAAAGTAGTTCCGTCATCTTCGATCGGACTCCGCGGACGAGTCTAGGCCTACTGCGATTTATTCTTTGGCTGGGTAGGAATAGATTGTTCTTGCTTCAGTATATCTATGGCCTGAATTTATACGTAGTGTTTGTATGAGTAGGACGAGTCTGTCTTATATATGGATATCTTTACATTTCTAAGTCGAACTATGTTGGTTGTCGCTAGAAAAGGTCAAAGGCTATGCAGCGGAAGTATCGCTAGCAGGGGGTGTGATTCATGGCTGTCATCCTGTCGAGATGTCGAATTTTGTTGTAGCCGGCTTATCGCCGAAAAGTGATCTATAAGTAGATGGGGAAAAGTGATAGTCATTTAGACATGTTGTATGTACTTTACCCCAGTGTTTATTCTCTTTTGCCAAGGAATGGCAAAGTTATATTTCGCATAGAAAGGTAAAACCACAATTTATTATGAACTTGGGCTTCGCCATCGTTGTCGATAAGCAGATGCACAGTGGTACTTTTGAAAAGAATATTTATTCAAAGGAAGATGACATTCCTATGTATCAGCACTAGATTGTATGATATTATTCAATTACCTCTATGAGAGAAGCTATGAAGAAATGAGGACATTTAACGAATGACCAATTTTGGTCTGTATCCAATAGTGAGTGAAGCTCACGAGAGAAGCACAGCCATGTTGAAATTCATATACTTTGTATTTATCGAGTGAGAAAAAGGGATGCCTGTACTATCGCTCGATGAACCAAGAGATCACTGCTACATGTGAGAACCCATGTCTGGGATTCCTATATCTTTATGAAAAATATATATATTGAACTTTACGTGAAGGGATATTCGCTAGACGAGGTTAGGTCTAGGAGCCTTCCTATATATTGGTTATGGTCTGACGTGCCCAGTCAGTAAAGCCAGATGATTTACATGATGGAACTCTGAATGCTTATTTACGAATGCTCCATTATGATATTTGCCAAGCATGAATGCTAACTTAAGATGATATTCCTGTGATCAACATTATGCTGTCTATGTCGACATTTGTTCCTGTAACCATACACGTACTGTCCAAGTGTGCGTCTCATTAAATGTTATAAAAAGACCACCGTAGTTCCAGTACTTCTTGAATTCGAACAGTGTGAGTATGAGTGATGTACTACCAACCTGTCAACTCTATCGAATCATTCTACCATTCGCGTTCTGACATTCATATACACACTCATTGTCTACACTCACATTCTTGTCGGAGCCTCATCACGTTCCAGGACAAGATGACCTGTATGACCAAAACTGTGCTGGGTTTAATGAGTTGACAATCGTTACACTTTACTACACCAGTCCCAACATCTACATTTATCAACTGGTGGACATTCACGTCATTTAACAAATAAAGCGTGATTCAACAACTAGTAGCCAGTATGAGTTAACTACACAGAGTTTAACAACTGGTGTGCCAGCTTCCTGGGTCAACCTGCACAGTGACCATATTGAGAAGTAAACTACTGAGACCAGACGTTCCTTGGGGTCTGTTACGACACACAAATACATCAACAGTACAACTCTACAGTGATGTCAGCGTGACCTGTCCTGTCGAGAGTATGCAGTAACTAGGTCAGCGTTTGTTGACATTTGGTTCGTTGGACATTTGCCATACAACTGACAGTGTTACACAGCAAGCTTGGTTGAAACATAGAACATTACACATCAGGACTGGAGAATATTTGACAGTGTTTGCGAAAGGAAATGTTATTGAACTGAGAAGTCCTACATCGATTGTTATCATTCACATCAACGATGGAGCTTCTATTTCTGTGTTGAATTTAAAATAATTAGACCAGAAGTATTTGTTTAATAAAGTACCACAGTACTGTACTATTAGGCAGTGTAACTGAGCCTTCTTTACAACACATTCTTTCTGCAACACTCTATTTACATCATATTGCCATACTATTTATGCATTTATGTATTTATGTTTAAATATTTATATGTGATATTTGTTTGTATCCAGCGGGTTGTTGTTTTGGTTGGGCGGTGTCACACAACAGAGTATCCCACGTAATAGAGGGTCTGATGTGTGCGTTTCTATAGGTGCAATTTTCTTGATTGAAAATTTGCTGCGACAGCTGTTGCTATTAGTGTTAGCTGTGAAGACTGTACTCATTGTTGTTTTTGTAATATTCCTCTGTTCTTTAGTTTGTTTTGATTTGTTTGTAATTTGTTGGTCTACCCTATTCTATCTTTCAGTTCTATTCTCAATTTATATTTATATACTGTGGCGTTATTTGTATTTGTTATCCTCTTGCGGTTTATCTTTTATTGTTTTTCCCATTTGATTTATTTCATTTCCGCAAATGTTTTCATGTTCTTCTGTATAACTGTTTTGTTTTGTGCCTGATCGACATACACTATTTAAAATATAGTTGATCATATAAATTGATGTACAAGAATCAACTGATAGTTAATTGCTATTACTAAAGGTACACAGTTGATGATATAAAACACTATTTCTGGTGCACTGCACTTATATTATAGAGTGAACCAGCAACTTATAGCTGTTATTATATAAGGATTTATACAAGACCTTTGTAAGGCTTGTTTCCCACAGTGATTGGGATAGTTAAGTACTATTTTCCACAGGTTACAAAGTTATCATACAAGGTCTTTGATTAAGACTAAGAAAGTGAATTTATTTACTTTTGCAAATTACTGATCTTATTAGACAAGATGTCTACATTAGATTATTTTATCACACAAGGCAGGGCTCTTGATAAGACTGGTCAGCAATTAGAAGAATGGGCAGTTGCTCAATATGACAAAGCATTAGCTGCAGAAGAGAGAAAACTTGCTGCTGCTGCTGAAGAAAGAAAAGCATTGATTGAGGAGAAAAGATTAGAAGCTGAGGAAAAAAAATTACAAAGAGAGGATGAACAAAAGAAATTGCAGATACAGACTGATGAAAAAAGATTCCAGATGGAAATGGAAAAAGAGAAAAGAAAGGATGAAGCTGCTGCAGAAGAGAGAAAATTACAAGCTGAAGCTCAAGAGAAAAAAGCAATAAGAGAACATGAACACCAAAAAGAACTTTTAGCATTTGAGTTAGAAAAGTTAAAGTTAACAAACATAAGTGATGGTAATCAAGCATCTGGTGGTAATGGTAAACCCTTTACTTACAAGGTCAAGGTACCAGCGTTCAACCCTTCCAGTGATGACATAACATTCTGGCTAAATAGATTTGAACGCTCGTGTCGAGCCCATAATGTGGACAAATCACAATATGCTAACCAGTTATCAGAAAATCTGAAAGGTGATTCTCTGACTAGTTTAAGTTTGGTTGAAGAGGCTGACAAAGATAACTATGATGTTATTAGGGCAGCCTTATTAAAGAAGTATCAGTTGTCTGAAGAGGGTTATCGGAAGTTGTTTAAGACAATGGTGCCTGAGGCAGGTGTAGAATTCTCAGAATTCATTGCAAGGACACGTCTTACATTTGATCGTTGGATTGAGCTATCCAAAACAGAAAAGACTTATGAAGCCCTTATGGACTTGATACTCAGAGACAAGATTATGTCAAGTATAAATAAACCTTTCCTCGAATTCTTACATGAGCGTAAACCTAAGTCTCTAAAAGAAATGGAACAGTATTGTACCCAATACGTCACTGCACATCCGGACGTAGCTATTAGCAACAGTAAGGTTAAAGAAGGTATGCCAGTTGCTTCTGCAACACCATACAACCCTAATCACTCTCACAAATTCCAAGGACCTCAAAATAGGTTTAATAAAAAAGGTAACTATTACAGTTATCAGAACCAAGGTAACCAATCATTTCAGGGTTCTTCTTCGAATACCTGGAGAAGAGCTGACAGCCCTCGATTCAGGGGTGGTCATAATTACAGGAACTTTCGCAAAGGAAGTCATTCTAGAAACTATCCAAGTTTTCCTTCATGGAGACAACAGGATCATAATTACCGAGATACTCATTATAATGAATATGATGATAGTAACCAAAGGAGCTATGATTCAAACCCGAGTAGGGGTTATAATAGTGGAAACAATGATAAGTACAGAGGCAATAATAACAGAGGTAGAGCACAATTCAAAAAACATAAAGCTCATTACCAGGCGAACTCTGCACAGCAAGAGTCCCACGAAGCCTATAAACAAAATAAAGATAATGATGACTCTAATAATATGGCATGTGCCGCTTTTGATTTTGGGAGAGCATCTCAGTGCCCCCAATGCAAAACATTATTTGAGCCAACCACAGTGTCTACTTTAAGCTGTGGCCATCCTCTTCCCGCTCTTCCTGCGTCAATCGCGCATGATGGGAGAGGTTCTCTTGTCTTACACAAAGGTTTAGTAAATGACAATCCAGTCTCAGTACTTTTTGATTCTGGATGCACAACTATTGGGGTTAGGCAGTCACTCATAGATCCTTCTCATTCTACAGGCAAAGTAGTCAAATGCGTAACATTTGGCGGCACCATAGAGAAATACTCTACCGCTATCATTAGGATTGCTACTCCTTTCTTCACAGGAGATGTACACGCATGTCTTTTGCCGAATCCGATCGCTGATCTTATCATCGGTCGCATTCACGGAGTCAAAGAATGCACTCCGGAGCAAATTTCCGTTTGGGAAAATCAAAATATGCAATCTGCTAATGCGGTAGTCACTAGAGCTCAAGCTCTCAATATGCCTGAAACTTCATCTGTTGAAGATAATGAAGTGCATAACCAAGATGATCCCTTGGTAATTTCTCGTGACTCGTTTATAAAACAACAAGAAGAAGATCCGACTCTTAAGAAATTCTTCACTCTTGTAACGAAAGGTGATCCGAATAAAGATTCAAATTGTAAATCTTGGATTACAATGAAGAATGGCGTACTTGTACGTATGGTGCAAGACTCCACTAAGTCAAGTCATTCTCAGATTCTTGTACCCAAGAATTTGAGAGTTAAGATCTTACAACATGCACACGACTCTCAGTGTGCTGGTCACATGGGTTTTTCCCGTACAAAGTCAAGAGTTCTTGCGGCTTTCTTTTGGCCTTTTGTGAACAAGGACATACGGATCTATTGTCGATCCTGTAAAGTATGTCAAGAAGTCAAATCCAAAGGTCCTCGTCATGCTGCGCCTATTCAGGCTGCAGATATTCCTATTCGTCCATTCCAGAAAATGGCGATAGACATCATTGGTCCATTCAAGATCAAATCTGCTAGAGGACATCAGTTTATCTTAACGTGTGTAGACATGTGCACACGTTGGCCAGAGGCTATCCCTCTAAAGAGCATTACTACCGCTGACATTGCAGATGCTCTTTGGCTTATATTTTCTCGGCTGGGATTCCCCGGAGAAATATTATCAGATCATGGCACCCAACTGATATCGGATACCATGTCTCAAGTAATGTCTACTCTACAGATAGAGAGATCTTTGAGTAGCATCTATCATCCTATGTCCAATGGGATGGTCGAGCGACTAAATAGAACACTTAAGAACTTATTAGGGAAGATAACTGAGGATCATCCTCAAGATTGGGATAGGGTTTTACCCGCGGCCCTCTTCGCGTACAGAGAGGTCCCCAATGAACATACAGGGTTTTCTCCCTTTGAACTTGTCTTTGGCGCGCGACCGCGCGGCCCAATGTCTTTGCTGCATGATCTTATAACAGCTGACAATATTGACGATGACACAAAATCTTCTTACGAGTATGTCATCGCGCTGAGACAAAAGATTATCGAAGCATGCAAATTGGCAACGTCCTCTTCTGAATTTGCTAAGCAGAAGGCAAGACAATTTGCTAATAAGAAGAGAACTTTACGACAACTTTGTCCTGGTGACAAAGCATTTGTTTTGCTACCTTGTCGTGAAAATAGACTCCTTATTAGTTGGAAAGGTCCGTACGATATAATATCGAAAATTTCAGATGTTGACTACATCGTCGATATTAACGGGAAGCATAAAACCTTCCACATCAATATGCTTACGGAGTTCCATGAACGTCCTGACTATCTACAGCCTATTTTCCAGGCAACGGACGATTCTCATGTCAAACATGGTCATTACTCATCACTGTCTGTAATACAGGATGAGGAAACAAGTTTTTCGGATGTTAATCTTCCGCTTCCAATGATCCCACTTCATTCTAGTGAATCATGGAAAGACGTTACTGTTTCTCCTGATTTGTCTCTAGGAGAACGGCGACAAGTTTCGTCTATGTTACAAACATTTCAGGATGTCCTCACTGACATCCCTGGACAAACTCATGTCATTGAGCATGACATTGTTCTAACTGAACATACTCCAATTAGGGTTAGACCTTATCCTATCCCTATACATTTCCAAACACAGGTTGAAAAGGAGTTGGATGAAATGATAGATTTACAAATAATCGAACCATCCACTTCTGCATATTCTTCGCCGATGGTTATTGTTCGAAAAAAAGACAATAACATACGTCTTTGCGTTGACTATCGCAAATTGAATCAAGTTACGAAGTTCGATGCTGAACCTATGCCTTTACTAGAAGAGCTACTTACTCGTCTTTCTAAATCGCATTTTTTCACTAAACTTGATTTGTCTAAAGGATATTGGCAAGTTCCATTATCCGAACGCGCCAAACCTCTTACCGCTTTCTCTACTCCCAGAGGCCTTTTCCAATGGAATTTTATGCCTTTCGGCCTTATGAACGCACCAGCTACATTTGTACGCATGATGCGTCGAATCCTATCGTATCGGTCAGATGTCATTGCTTATCTAGACGACATCTGTCTTTTCAGCGATACTTGGGAAGATCACTATTCAGGGTTAGTTGAATTATTATCAACTCTGCGTGAGTATAACCTGACAGCAAAACCATCTAAAGCTTGTATTGGCTTTAGCGAAATTGCTTTCTTAGGCCATCGAGTAGGTCACGGTTTCTTGAAGACAGAAGACCATAATATCACTAAGATACTTAACATCTCTATCCCTAGGACTAAAAAGCAAGTGCGAAGTCTTTTAGGTCTCATACAATTTTATGGACGTTTCATTCCGAATCTGTCCTCTATCATGGCACCTCTCTCTACACTATTAAAGAAAGGGTCGCCTAACATGGTTCACTGGTCTCATGAATGCCAATCTTCACTAGAGAAGATCAAAACTATGTTTTCATCACCACCTATTTTAGTGTTACCTACAACAGATAAGACATTTGTTCTTCGTAGTGACGCTTCATCCACTGGGATTGGAGCGGCACTAATGCAAGAGTACTCTGGAACTCTGCATCCTGTAATGTATATATCCAGAAAACTTAATGCTGCAGAAAGGAATTACTCGGTTTTAGACCGTGAATTATTGGCAATGGTTTGGTCAATTCTCAAACTCCAAAGATTCCTTCTGGGCGCGCATTTCGTAGTGGAAACTGACCAAAAAGCTCTTACGGCTATCCAAAGTAAGAACTTGAAGAGCTCGAGATCAACTCGATACGCAATCGCTCTTCAACCTTTTCATTTTTCGGTACGAGCTATCCGTGGTTCAGAAAATGTGATGGCGGACATTCTGTCCAGATGCCCACATGATGCCACTTAACTGTTAAATATTGGATTTTTTTTATATGTATAACTTTACAACAGTTATTTTTTGTTTCTTTACTAAGATACACATTTGTAATTTAATAATAGAATGATGGTATCGCTACTTAGCGGTTTATTGATGTTTATTCACCGCTGTTCTTTGATGATTGTTTCTTCATAAATCATAAATTTAAGATTATAGTGTGAATTTTTGGTATGCATTGTATAATTACCAGAATTGTATTATACGTACATCACACCTTCCTGGAAACATTTATTCGTAGAGAAACAATTTCTCTCAGATTTTGAGATATATTCTCACCGGTCATATTAGGAATTATAGTTATTCCTGATATTTTCATCTGCGCAGTATTCTTGCGTTGTGAGCCTATTCTACGTTGCTCCTAGATGTATTTAAAAAAAAAATTTTTTTTTTTTTTTCCCGGGAGGTGTGGTAAGACTGTAAAGTGCAATCTTTACTATCTTGCAATATAATACATTTATATACTTATTATGTTCGCAAATATTTTGTAAACAAAGTATTTCCTTTTTAAGTGCTTAAGGAGAAGTCATTTTTGAGTTACTTCCCTTGAAAGTAGTTCCGTCATCTTCGATCGGACTCCGCGGACGAGTCTAGGCCTACTGCGATTTATTCTTTGGCTGGGTAGGAATAGATTGTTCTTGCTTCAGTATATCTATGGCCTGAATTTATACGTAGTGTTTGTATGAGTAGGACGAGTCTGTCTTATATATGGATATCTTTACATTTCTAAGTCGAACTATGTTGGTTGTCGCTAGAAAAGGTCAAAGGCTATGCAGCGGAAGTATCGCTAGCAGGGGTGTGATTCATGGCTGTCATCCTGTCGAGATGTCGAATTTTGTTGTAGCCGGCTTATCGCCGAAAAGTGATCTATAAGTAGATGGGGAAAAGTGATAGTCATTTAGACATGTTGTATGTACTTTACCCCAGTGTTTATTCTCTTTTGCCAAGGAATGGCAAAGTTATATTTCGCATAGAAAGGTAAAACCACAATTTATTATGAACTTGGGCTTCGCCATCGTTGTCGATAAGCAGATGCACAGTGGTACTTTTGAAAAGAATATTTATTCAAAGGAAGATGACATTCCTATGTATCAGCACTAGATTGTATGATATTATTCAATTACCTCTATGAGAGAAGCTATGAAGAAATGAGGACATTTAACGAATGACCAATTTTGGTCTGTATCCAATAGTGAGTGAAGCTCACGAGAGAAGCACAGCCATGTTGAAATCCATATACTTTGTATTTATCGAGTGAGAAAAAGGGATGCCTGTACTATCGCTCGATGAACCAAGAGATCACTGCTACATGTGAGAACCCATGTCTGGGATTCCTATATCTTTATGAAAAATATATATATTGAACTTTACGTGAAGGGATATTCGCTAGACGAGGTTAGGTCTAGGAGCCTTCCTATATATTGGTTATGGTCTGACGTGCCCAGTCAGTAAAGCCAGATGATTTACATGATGGAACTCTGAATGCTTATTTACGAATGCTCCATTATGATATTTGCCAAGCATGAATGCTAACTTAAGATGATATTCCTGTGATCAACATTATGCTGTCTATGTCGACATTTGTTCCTGTAACCATACACGTACTGTCCAAGTGTGCGTCTCATTAAATGTTATAAAAAGACCACCGTAGTTCCAGTACTTCTTGAATTCGAACAGTGTGAGTATGAGTGATGTACTACCAACCTGTCAACTCTATCGAATCATTCTACCATTCGCGTTCTGACATTCATATACACACTCATTGTCTACACTCACATTCTTGTCGGAGCCTCATCACGTTCCAGGACAAGATGACCTGTATGACCAAAACTGTGCTGGGTTTAATGAGTTGACAATCGTTACACTTTACTACACCAGTCCCAACATCTACATTTATCAACTGGTGGACATTCACGTCATTTAACAAATAAAGCGTGATTCAACAACTAGTAGCCAGTATGAGTTAACTACACAGAGTTTAACAAAGACCATTCCAGCACCTCTGATTCATGCTATACAGAGCTTCTACAAGTCTTGCAGAAATTATGTGAGGACAGCAAACCATAAGTCGGAAGAGTTCAGGACCACCACTGGTGTAAGACAAGGTGATATCCTGTCACCTTATCTTTTCATACTCCTCATGGAAAATGTCATCAAGGCATGTAAGGAGAGAACAAGAAAGTATTCAGTGGTGTAGTGAAAGATGAGACAGGTCTGTATTTTAGAGCTGGAATTTGCTGATGATGTTGCCCTGATTGCTAAATCAGAGGCACATCTCCAATCCAACCTGCAAGTCTGGAAGGAAGAGCTGGAGAAGAGAGGGATGGCCATAGGCAGCTATAAAACAAAATCCATGGTAATATCACGAAAAGAAAGAAGACATCAGATTAAGCTGGGAGAACAGGTCCTGGAGCAGGTCGACCACTTTAAATACCTCAGAGCTATTATAGACCAAAAGGGAGGCATCAAAGAAGAGTTGGCCACTTGAAAAGCAGCAGCTGGGAGACTTTTTCAGGCCATAAATTGAGGATTCCTCAGCATGTGAGAAGTTGGTAAGAAAACGAAGATGGCTGTATGCCGCTCCACCTATATCCCAGTCTTGACATGTGGTTGCGAGTCATGGGCAATGACTACAACCCACAAAAGCCAGATCCAAACCTCAGAAATGAGGTATCTGAGGAAGGTGGTTGAAGTAACAAGAAGAGACATGGTCCGCAACCAGACGATACGTCAAGGCCTAAAATCCCACCCCCTGCAGACCCAAGTAAAACAGTCCCAACTAAGATGGTTTTTCCATGTATGGAGAATGGGAGATCGGCTACCATGACAAGCATGGGAAACAAAGAGCCAGGGATCCAGACCCCCAGGATGACCCAGAGTCTGCTGGGAGGACAACATTAGACAATCTTTGAAGGACCGAGGACTAGAATGGAACCAGGCCAGGGGAAGACAGCTGATAGGATAGTCTGGCGCTCTCTCTTCCAAACCTCTACACCTCAAGGGGAACGACTAAGTAAGTAAACCATGCTGCTTTTTGGGTATGCTTTTTGGATATAAAAAGGTAATGGTAGTCCAATAGCAGATACTGACATAGGGAAATGAAGCATAAGATACCACCATACAAGGTCCAGCTCTTTATGAGGTGGGGTGACAAGTTCTCTTCATCACTGCCTTCCGCCGCCTTCCCTCACTCAAGAGCAGAGTCAGGTACCCCTATACAGCTGTGCAGAGTGGAGTGTGATGCCACCAGATTTCGAACCCAGATGACTTTGTCGTGAGAGGAAAGGGCTCTAACTGCTTAGTCAGTCAGACACTCATTCTTCGTACTCAAAGATTTAAGTTCATCAACTAATAGAACATTCAAACAACTTCTCTGCATGTTACATCATGATTGTTCTTTGCTTGTCACTTGCAGGATATCAGGAAGGATGTGGCACTTGGTGTTATATATGTGTGTGTTCATATATGTATGTACATATATATATAAAGTCACATAAAGTTTGCAAATGGCATATGTTCATAGAAGCTTTGAATCTGCAGGAAACTGGAAAGAATCTACTGTCCTGGTCATGCAAGTGTACACAGTAATTGTTGAGTAATGAGATAGCTGACAGACTAGTCTCAAGAGCAGTCATAGTGGGCACACTGGATATGGATAAGGGAGAGATACTGAGAACAATTAATGATTGCCTGTTAGAGAATGACACTGCAATAGATAAATCAACAAGGTAAAGATTGTTGGAATTTTGCATCAAACGTAAGGCTAGCAGAGATGAACGTATGAGAGGATGCATCCGTAGTGTTTACAACCAGCGCTACAGGAACATTTAGCATTCATACCCTTTGACATAATCTGTGGGATGCTGATCACCTATGGGTTTGCTGGGAGTGCAAGGATGTTGATTCTGTTCAACAGTAACAGTAAAAAGTTTGCAACATACACAATAACATTTGATCCTTTAGCCAACATTAAACTTTATTTTTTTTTAATGATTCTACATGTACAGTTTTGTATTTAAGGTATTATATTACAGTGGTGAACTTCTGTGCAATTAACAATGGAGGATGTGCACACAGGTGTAAGCATGACAGTAGTGGTCCAGTTTGTTCATGTAAGAAGGGCTACAAACTGCAGGCAGATGGCAAGTCCTGTGAAAGTGAGTAAACTTATGCCCTCAAAATTTAACTATTTTTTTAAGCGATAATATATGTAGTTGTCATATCAGGCTTCCAACAACAAAGGCACCAGCCAAGACTTTCATTAACTGGTGCTTGCGTAGAATAGAAGGATTGAAATGGTAAGACAAGATCACTTATGTGGACTGATGACAAGAACCAGACAAGTGCCAGTGAAACAAGAGATTAGAAGTAAATGCTGATGGTGGATAGGACACCCTTTGAGAAAACCTGTTGATAGCATTACAAGGCAGCTTTAGGGTAAGGAGAGGTAGAAGGAGATTAATGAGCACATGAATGCAATGAATAACAATGGAATGCAACTCCTTAGTCGCACAACCTTGTCATTACGGCTATGTTGCCGTTGTTGTTGATATCCCATAGCTGCTGAGCATGTCTACTCTTGGCAGCCCAATGCCATTCTTAAAAAAGTGCAGGTTTTCTGCAGTTGTTTTAATGTTCCATATAGTGAGTTGGTGACTGTCAGAGGTGTCTGTAAAAGTTTTTTCCTGGCATTTGTGAGTGATGGACACTCCATGAGGAGCTGTCTGGTTGTTTCATAGGGATGAGAGCAGTGTCTACACATGGGTAGGTGCTGAGGGTTGATACGGTTTAGATGGCTATTGACTCTGGTATGTCCTGTTCGGAACTGAAATATAAGACTGATTGCTCCTGCTGAGTCTGTTTATGTTGTCGTTGTCTTTTGGGCAGGTCATTTCATTAAAGACATTTCGGCCAGTTGGCCCGTTTGCCCATCTGTTCAGCCAGATTTCCCTTGTGTTGTTTCTGAGAATCTGTTTGACTGTTCTCATGCTGCAGGGTCTGTCCTTTTGTTCTTTAGAGGCTCCTGTTTTTGCAAGTCTATCAGCTGTCTCATTTCCAGTTAGATCACTGTGTCCAGGGATCCACTGTAGGGTTACACTGATGGTGTTGGCTGTGATCAAGTTGTGAACTGCTCTTCCTATAAGAAAAATGTCTTTGTTTTCATATGGAGTCTGTTTAAGTGCTTCCAGAACAGACATGGAGTCACTGAAAATCACTATATCTGATGGCTTTCGTTCCATAATGGCAAACTACTGAATGAAAAAAATTGCCTAGAAAAAAATCACAAACAGCCAATAAAAGCTGGGATTGATTGCCACATCTTGTAAAGGATAAGCAACTAACTTTCGTTCCATAAGGTCAAACTGTTGGTGTAGTAATTCAATGGCTGTCTTGATGGCCTCAGCCTCCGCTTCGTAATTTGAACAATTTTCACTACAGGAGTCACAGAACTCATTAGAGGATCCATCCAGGTACCATATGCAGACGCCATGGCTGCAAAAGAGGTGGTCTTGAAAGCTAAACCATCTATGTAGGCCTGGATTGCTGATGTTGGGTAGCTGTTTATGGTCTCCAAGGCACATGTCTTCAAGACTGTGGGTAGTGTTTCCTTGTTGGCCGTTTTATCTATCAGTTGTGTTTTGACAGTTGGTTGATGGAAGTTTTCCCAAGGGGGTGGTCCAAAGTATTTGTTTTCCAATTCTCTCTCTTGCGGGAGATGGTGTTTATCATTTTCCTCTTTGGCTATGTCCAGGAGAGATAGTTGTTTCAGTCTTCATGTTTGTTTCCAAGTGTCAATAAGTACTTTGTTTGGGTGGTCTTTCTCTTGTCTCCTGTATCTCTCTACAGCTTCAGTCAGTGCTCTTTTACGCCTAATATCCAGTGGCTCTATATTGGCATCTATCTCGCATACGGCTGTGGGTGTTGATCTCATCCCTCCGCAAATTAATCTGAGAGCTTGGTTCTGCACACGGTCCAGAGATGAGATGGTATTAGTACTCACAATGGTCTGGAGGGGGAGGTTATAGTCTATCACTGATCTCACATAGCCAAGATATAGTTGACGAAGGGTTTGTTTATCCTTTAGCCAATGTGTACTAGCTCCCCAATTTGTACTAGCTAGCTGTTTGATGAGGTTTAGGCGCTTACATGCTTTTTCCCTGAGGTTGTAGATGTGTCCATCTAGTTTCAATTGTCTGTCCAGTTTTACTCCTAGGTAGACTGGGTGCTCCTCTTTTGTTAGTGTTTCCCCACTCAGTTTGATGTTGATAGGTCTTTTTGCTACTTTGTGGCTGTGGGAGAAAGTGGTGTATACAGTTTTCTGCGTATTGATTTTAAGTTTCCACAGTTCACAATATACTGACATTGTAAGGAGAGCTCTTTTGATCTTGGCTTTTGCCAGAATGGGATATTTATCAGTAGTCCAGATAGCAAGGTCACCAGCAAACAGCGCCTTCGACACATTCAGATATTTGGCAAGGTCCTTAATGAAGATGAGGAAAAGGGTGCAACTTAAAGGAGAGCCTTGAGGCAGTCCTTCTTCTAGCGTTCTTTTCTGTGAAATTGCTCCAGCATAGTTGGTAGCTTTGGTTCTATTTGTTAGGAAGGCCTGTATCCATCTAATCATTTTCCCTCCTATTCCCATTCTTCTCATTTTTAGCAAAAGTCCCTTTCTTTAAACTCTGTCGTAGGCTTGCTCAAGGTTGATGAACACAGCTATTGTGCTTTTTCCCTCTTGAAAGCCATCCATCACATTCTGTGTGAACCTGAAGAGGGGGTCATCTGTGCGGCACTTACGTCTGAAGCCTGCCTGGTTGTTGTCAAGGTTGCAGCTTTCCAACCACCAGTAAGGTCTGTTGTTTACCATTCTCTCGACCAGTTTACCTAAGCATGAAGTGAGGGATATAGGCCTATAGCTTCTTGGTGTTCCCGGTGGTTTCCCTTTCTTCAAAATATGTATGATGGTTGCTGTCAGCCATGCTGATGGAAACAGTCCCTCGTTCCACGTTCTATTGATGAACCATAGAAGTGACTCTTTTGCCTTTGGCCCTAGTTGACAAATCATCTCATTTTTAATTTTATCTGGTCCTGGAGCTTTATTTTTGGCCAGTTTCCATAGTGCCATTCTCAGTTCTTGTGTGCGGAACGGATCATCGAACGCAGCCATATTGGTCTGATCTATGTTATGCTTGGATGTGTTCTTTAGGAGCACTTCATCTAGTTTCTTTCTCTGTTGTGTTTTATTTACACTGGCATAAAAATTGTTGAAGACATCGGCTTTCTTGCTGCTTGATGTTACTTCATTACCATTTAATCCACCATAGGTGTTGGGTTTGTCTTTTTCTTGCTTCACTCGAGATTACTGAGGAATCTCCAAACTTTGTTCCCTTCTCTTTTTAGATCTAGTTTGTTGCAATTTTCTTTCCAAGTCTCCCGCCTATTCTTCTTGGTGACATACCTTACTTTTGCTGTCCACCTGTTGTACTCTGTTCTATTTAGGTTGGTAGGGTATTTTTCAGCTACAACAGTTTTCTTTAGTATGGGCTCAAACTCAGGCAGACTTTTGATGAGGTCGGGGGACAGTAAATGTTATGCAGTGTGTACTTGGTGTTATCTTTGCCCCATAACTTTATTATTTGGTGGTCGATATCCGCTGCAGGGTTGTTGGTTACTGTGGCTTGGGTATCATTTCTGATTAAGGTCATGATGTCTTGGTACTTCAGGCATTCACATTTGTACTGTGTATAACCCATGATGTTAATTTGTTTCCGTGGGAGTATTGTTTCCTGGAGAAGGGCTACATGTACTTGATGTTCATGTAGTATTTTTGTAAGCTCGATTGTCTTGTTCTGTAGTCCAGCTATATTTAGCTGTAAAGGTTCCCCTTCGCTGACTTTTCACAAGGAGCAGGGGATTTATCTCTCTTGCGTGGGCCTTGGTAACCGAGGCGACGCCCGAGCTCGTATGGAATATGTTGTTTGACTGGCATTGGAGGTATTGGGTGTTTGCTGCAGACATCTTCCTCCCAAAGAGTGCAATGGGTATGTCTTCCTCCATGAGTATTAGGTTGATTTGCTTGGCCACTCACCTTTTTGGCTCTAAAGATCACTTCGCTTTGGGGGTTTAGGTGGGGTTCACAGAGATGCATTCCCTGCTAGTCACAAGCGCTCATGATGCAGGCCTTATTTCTTCGTTCTGTGGCTGAGCTTTTGCTGTGGCTGTGTCACGTCCTGCATCCTATGCCTTCACAATTTTCCCCAGCACAGTGGTTCTAAATTTCCATTGAGTTTTAGTGGCTTTGCTTCCTGTGTCTCAGGAGTTGGACAAAATCTGACGATGGGTGCAATTGTCAGGTCACATGGCACTCTTGCTGCAGCTGGGACATTGGTAAGGTCCCGGATCCCTTCTAGGTAAAGACCTATATTTTACCATCACCACTTCAGGATCCTTGATGAGGTGTGTCGTGGATTGGACAGAGAAAGCTTGGTAGGCAAGTAGAGAAGAAAGTAGCATTTAACCCATGAGTGGGGTTTGGGTTGGTGTTGGCCAGAGCATAGTCCACTCACCGGTGGGTACTGCGCCTGCACCTTAGGAGGGGTCCCAAACAACTCCCGACCCAGTTATACCACCAGACACTCGGTCGCCCCCATTGCAAACTTTGTGAGAACGGGGTCACCACATGAAGGTGCTGCTATGGACATGTTTGTGCGGGAGAGGCCATATGCTAGAAGCTTACAACAAGACAGTAGCTTCCGTGGCGATCACTGCGCCTGGATATGAGAGGCTGTGTGTTCGCATCAACATCCATTGATGTAGGTGGGACGTCAGGGCCTGAACCCTACATAGACCCCATCATTATGGCATAAGCACATATATTCATCAATTTAAAGAAGTCTGAGGTCATGACGCTCAATGTGAGCAACCCTGAGCCCATATCAGTAAGGAATAAGCAATTGGTACAGACAGATACCTTCACATACCTAGGAAGCATAGTAACACCAGACGGCGGGGCAGGCAAAGACATCAACATCAGAATGAATAAGGCAAGAACAGCCTTCTTTAGCCTAAACAACATCTGGAAGTCCTCCCAATACAGCACAAGCACAAAATTAAGATTATAACAGAGCTGTGTGCTTTCTGTGCTTCTCTATGGTGCGGAATGTTTGAGAGTTACAGAGAAGGAAATGTCGAAATTGTCCTCTTTTCACACAACATGCCTAAGGAAAATTCACCGAATCTTTTGGCCGAATACCATCACTAACCAAGATCTGCTTACTCGTAGCAAGCAAGAGGACATGCACACCATTATAGCTGGCAGATGCTGGAACTGGGTGGTCATGTCCTCAGAAGAGACCCCGATGCCATCACAAGAACATCTATGCTTTGGACCCCTGAAGGAAAACGAAAGAGAGGCCGACCAAAAACAACCTGGCGGAGGACTGTGGAGGCTGAGATGCAAAGAATGAACCAGAGTTGGGGCACTGTACGAAGGATGGCCACCGACCGAGCAAAGTGGAATCAATTTGTTGTTGCCCTACAAGACGCCACTAGGCGTGATGGCCACTGACTGCTTTGACGGTCGGTGGCTAAGGATCAAAGAAGAAGACCTATATTCATACACCAGATATGAACCAACAAAGAATGAGAAATCAGTCATCAAGTATGCCGTTGTGAGGAAAAGCTCATTCAAGTATGTGTGGGTATTCTAGAGCCTGGAGAGGGCTAGAGATTGGAAGTGATCACTACCTGCTAACGATTAAAAGAACAACCGAAAGAGTTACTCGGCCTAGGCATTGCCCATCATCACTCAAGAAAATAAATCAGGGCCTTATTGTGACAACAATAAGAAACCTAGAAGAACGATCAGATGACCTGGAAACCCTCTAGCTTAAATTTAAGGACATCATAAATACAGCTAAAATAGTAAATTTTACCAGGGACACTAAGAAAAGATCTGCCTCCATTATTTCCGCATTGTTGTCATCCTTTTTTTAATATGGGCATTATGATCTCCCAATCCTTTGGTGTGGTCTTGTTATCAACAGTTGCGCAGACAAATTATTAATTGCACAATATGAATTTTAAGCATTTTAAAATGTTTCGTGCTTTTTAAACATATTGAAACATTTCTAACATTGTGTTTTGTATTTACTTCTTTATCAGGTAACAATTCAGGTAAGACCCTTTTTTTAAGTACTAAATATGATATTTTAAAAAAAAGTTAAAAAAGAGGCAGAGATGCAAAGAATGAACTAGAGCTGGGACACTGTACGAAGGATGGCCGCCAACCAAACAAATTGGAAGAAGCTATGTACTTTATAAGCAGTCAGGTGTGCCAGAGAAAAGAAAGAATTTCCAGCTAGCAGAAAGTCTTAATTTCCCTTGTCCAGGAAGATGAGCAAGCAGATGTCAAAGAATTATGGGTAAAAGCAGAGCTGGCCTCATAGATGTTTTAGGGTGGTGCAAGGTCTATTGATGGCACCCATTTTAATGTAAGCAAATAATTATTTACTGTGAAATTTTGTTTAATCTTTCTTGTTCTTGTAGAATTTTAATGTTTTTATTTTTTTTAAATGCATTTTGGTGCCTCCCCCATATCAGTGCCTGGTGAACCTGCTCAATTTGCACCACTCAAGAGCTGGATATGGGTAAAAGAATCATATAAAGTCATTTTGATCTTTACCAATGGATCAATAAATATTGCATAATCTACAGCATATGATGTTGGAAGTTGACAGCACAAGAAGGAAAAAGGATTTTCAATCAACAAAAAATTTCAAGTCAAGATTTTGTTTTTCTATGCAGGGTTTTACATGGGTAAAAGAGACACACATACAAAGTCAATTTGATCTTTGCTAGTCTAGAACAATAAATGATGCAGAATCTACTACCATCAGATGTTGAAAGCTGACAGCATGAGGAGGGAAACAATAACAAAGAGAATGTGAAGATGCATTGGGTATACTACCAAAAAAAGTCCTCCTAGGACATCAGTTCAGAGAAATAGCAGATTTTATGTGGAGAGCCACTTCAAGGCAGGCTTTAGCATAGGACCTTAATAGAAAGATGTGTAGTGCAACATCCAAGAAGAATCTTTCTCATGCAATGCAGACATAGGTATACCAGTTGAAGATGAATGCAAAAGCAGACACTGTAAAAGATAAACAGACATGCAAAACAAAACACAAAAACCATGCGAAGAGCTACAATTGATTGCCTAATGACCCTGATAGCAAGAGAGTTGAAATGCAGACTTGAAAATTATTTTAAAATTATTTTTAGAAAAGTCTTCTTGGTGGTTGCTGGTAATCAGGCCCTCCATGAATGAGGTCAGATGAGGTCTGGGCCATTTCACACTGAGGCCCCCTCATTGTTTGGGATGAGGGGTAAAAAGTAGTTTAATGCAAAGAAAGGCTGTGGTGAGCTGAAGCCTGGGTCACATAGACTGATGGTCCCCCACTCGTAGGGCCTGATGATAATTATACATAGACTCTACAGGAAGCATTGTTACAAGAACACATGATTGCTTTGATGTAAGGCTTCATGTCCGTAAGGAACGGACAGGGATTACTGATTATATTAGTAAGTACATTACATGAGTTTTGTTAATTAGTCTAAACTTGTATGTCATCTTTTCTTGTGAATCAAAACTTTTTTTCAGAATGCATCAAAGGCACTTTTGGACCAGACTGTCTGTATACCTGTCAGAATTGTCTTAACGGAGGCAGATGTAACCAGCAGCAAGATGCTTGTCTTTGTCATCCTGGATGGAAGGGAAACTTGTGCAATGAAACATGCCCAGAGGTGAGAGAGGAGAGCACATAAATTGGCATTTTAAGGCAAAGATTGCCCCAACATAAAAAGTATGGCCGTAATATAATTTTTAATTTAAAATTTTTTTCCAGAGATAAAGGTTGGCTTTGTCATAAATGTATGTGAGGCAGTGTATACGAAATAACAGGACTACTATACCCTCAAGAATGTCATACAAAGTGACTAATATGAGGCTGGCAACCTCATGATGTACAACCAGTTGCCACAGAAGCCACCACAACTAGAACATGTGACTGCTTAGTTCAGGCTTCCTGCCGAGGGAACAGCTGTAATGGTGGTTCCATGCTCCATAAGGAGCACAAAGAAACTGAATTGATATATGGGTTCTAACATTGCTCTAGTGTAGTAGTTCCGGGGGGGGGGAGGGGGGGGAATCAGTGAAATAATAGGACAACTATCTCGGGCTTTTTGTAAGAAGTGACGAATGATAAAATTCTGTTTGGGGGCTATCTCAGGCTTTTTGTAAGAAATGATGAGATTCTGTATGTGGGGCTAGCAACCTCATTATTTAACTCCTTGACTCCGGAAAAAATGCTCTGAGCGTTGTTTTTAGTCTATCAAGAACTAAAATTACGGCACAGGGTGGAAAACAATTGTGGAGTCAAGAGTTAAAGCAAAGTGATGCAGAAACCATCACTGTAAACATGTATGAATGTTTTGATGCAGGCTTCTTGCTAAGAGATCAACTATAGTGATAGCCCCCATGCTCCATAGGGAGCTAAAAGGGAAATGATAATGCTGAATATGTGGGTTTACCATAATTTTAAATTATATCCAAGGATGAGGGTTGACTTTGTTATTTGTTATCAGTTGATGTGAAGCAGCATATGGGTTAATGAGAATTTAATGACATGTAAATTAGATTTAAGAACATTGTAGTATAACAGCGCAGACTACGCTGGCTTGGTCATGTCCGCCGCATGAAAGATGGTCACATCCCAAAAGATATCTTCTACGGACAACTGGCAGATGGCAAAAGAACAGTTGGGCGACTGCAGCTAAGTTTCAAAGATACGTACAAGAGAGACATGAGGGCACTGGACGTAAATCCACCAACCTGGGAGGATGATGCTGCCGATTACACCATGTGGCGATGCTGTCCACGGCGCCACCTCAGATTGGGCGAAAAGAAGCTCTCACGGCAAGCAGAAGTGGGGAAAAAAACGTTGAAAGAAAAACTAGGAAAAAAAGCAGGTGAAGGCTGTCATCTCAGGGGCACATTTCCATAGTCAGTTATGACTGAAGGGGCCATTATTTAGTATAAAAAAGTTGACATGGAAAGAGAAAACAATAAAAGAGAGATGGAATGATATTGAAGGATGATCAAGTGTTCCAACTGGTTGTCATAATTGTTTAAATTTTTTTCTCTTTTCTCTGTAACAAAACTGACAGAGAATAAAGGCTACTTTGATGTACTATCTTTTCATCGTTATCACCCTGCAGCTCCCTAAGGACGCCTTCAATAGACTTTTGCCGGTGCCATTAGTTCAAGATCTTAACATGTCTGTCTCCAGTTCCCTTCTCCAATTGTTTTTGGCCTACTTCTTCCTCTCCTACACTGGGGATTCCTTATAATGCTGTCAGCAGGTTTCCTTAACATGTCTTATTCATCACCAGCATCTTCTTCTTATGTCTTATTCCACTGGCACCTGTCTGGTTCTTGTCATCAGTTCCACATGAGTGATTTGATCGTACAGTGTCTATCCTTTTCCACTCAAGCACTCATTAATGAATCTGTAACTTCTTGATTGTTTTGTTGTTGTTATTCTTCATGTTTCAAAGCCATACAATATGGCTGGTTTGGTTTGGACTATTTTCATTGCATACAGACAACTTCCATCATTGCTCCAATCTCCTTCCTTAGATCACACAAGGAGGATCTCAGCACAGTGCATGAACTCCATAGCACCTACGAGAATCTCAATGTGTATATATAGGAATCACACTTTCAATAAATATCTTTGTGGTGGGTAGGTTTCTAATTTTTAAATTTTGCCAGGCCGTGGTATTGTGGCCTACTCTTTATGATTTCCAACTGCCGCAGGATTTTTAACGTGCGCGGCTTGTACACGGGATGTCCTATTTTTTCACCCTTATCTGAGAAGTCTAGGCATCTGATCTCACTGCCCAGGAGACCAGCAGGGGAGTATGACATCACTAGGACCACTGGTTCTGAAAAAACATTTCAATAAATTATTTTCCCTCTTCTAGGAATCAAACTGACTTGACATTTGATTTTAAGGTTCAAATTTTGGTGTTGGATTTGAATTTTAAAATTTTTATTTCTGTATATTTCCCGATGCAGTGAAAGCTCCTCTCGACTTTTTAAAAAATTCTTACTGTCTGTTTCTCCAAATCTGTCTATACTGCTGCCATGATATGTATGATTCTACCAACTTGTAAAGGTGTTTCTTTAATTGTAGTCATATTATCATATGCTGCATTTATGTCTCTTATAGAGGATATATCTTCATTTTGTTGTATGTGTTATTCTTTGTTTTGTTGTAATATTGCATTTGGTTTCTTTGCTTAAGTATTTCTTTCTTTTTTAGTATTTTTTTGTTTATTAATTATTTGTATATGTTTTTTTTGCGCCCTGTGCCATGTACTCTTCATCATTATGTCCCTTTTTTAACCCCTTATGGAACATGGAACCACCATTCCCCTGGTTCTGCCACAGGAAACTTGTACCAAAGCATTCATGTGTTCTTTCAAGTGTAGTTTCTGTGCAGTGTTTTTTTACATGGTGAGGTTACTAACTCCCATGTACGAGTACAATTTGCTGGCCCCTGAGTACAACCTCATATTAGTTGCCTCTCATAACAATCTGTGGTTGGATTCTTTCTTTGTCTTCTCAAAGACCCCCGGAGAATAATACTGGGACATTTAATCTTAACCTTTCTATATTTGCCTCGCTGGTTTCCTACGTGTGACTGGCTGATGAAAGGAAAAACTAAATTGTTGCGTGTTTCTAATCCATTGTTCATTTGTAAAACTGCTCGTATGTCATTTTCATTTTATTTATAACATTTCTGTTAGTTTTATAGCAGCTCCCATGCATGGAGGCATATCTGGAGTCATACTTATATGACCACCAGCTATGCACAATGTTATAATATACAAATGTGGAAGTGAACCTCTGTGAGGCTAATTGAACTGTCATTGACTCTTGAAATCATAATCATCCACACACTTCCAGTGATTCGCCCTGTGGTGAAACTTTGAGAATCCTGCCCCCACACATTAAGCTTGGAAGAGTCACTCGAGCCCCGGCCATAACTCTGGCTTTTACCTGGTTGACTGCATGCAGGAGAATCTCACTATGGACCCAGAGATAGGCAGCGGGAGCTGAGAAGTGGCTCTGCGCATGACGTGACAATTCCTTGGGACAACCCAGAACCCCAGCACAGCATATATTTTTGTACGCATATTATATAGATCTACTTTTGTACACATCAGATCTACTTTTGTACGTCTTCAGGGCACATACGGTAATGACTGCAACAGCTTGTGCAGCTGTAGGAGGGGCATGTGTGACCATGTGACAGGGCATTGTAGGTGTCCACCTGGACTTGAGGCGGACTACTGCGAGGATGGCTGTCCAGCAGGTTTCTATGGAGACAGGTGTGACAAGGTTAGATTTGCTTTCATTGTCATGAAGTCAGGACTTAAGAAAACATTGATCGTCAGACGTGTACCCTGGGGCTTTATTCCTTACGTGTGATAATGTTTTCCTCTCTTAATTTCCCAGCTCCATTTTTTTTTTTTTTTTTTTGAAATTGTGTTCTGCAATCTTCATTAAAACCGTCTGCAAAAGAAGTATTGTGTTTAGGGTGGTAACTATGCCAGCCCTGTATAATTCCCAGAGGTCTCTAAGGAGAGAAAGGAAGAACATGATTACTGTTACTTCAGGCATATCATAAGAGTGACTAAAATGAGGTTATGCATGAGGCTAACAACCTCACAACCTCATTATGTAACATAAGTTGCTACAGAAAACATGGCTGCGAGCACGATTGCTTTAAAGCAGACCCTTTTCCCTGACCAGCTGCTGTTGTGGCTCCATTCTTCATAGGAAGTGAAAAGGGAAATAAATAGAAGTGAAATTTTAGCACTCATGCTGGAAATATAAATAAATAACTTGTTTTGTTATTCCAGTTTCTGCTTTTGATTTTCGTTGATTGTTGAATTAATTGTCTTTCTATTTTTTCAGTTTTTGTATTTTCTTTGCTTTATTATTGCTCTTTACCTGTGTTGTTACATTTTATTATATATATAATTTACGCATTTATAGTGTTCTATAGTATATTTATTTAACCTGCCTATATTTCGTGTCCTTGTTGCCTGTTTGTAACTGTGGCTGATGAAGGGTGAAACTCGAAACGTACCGTGTTTCCTGTGTACCGTTAATTTGTAAAACTGATTCAATACCGTTTTATTTGTTAATATATATTTATGCTAGAAATATAGTTTTGTTTGAAAAAGAGCTGTTTGTTTTCCAGATGTTTTGTTGACTTCATTATTGTCAGTAGAGTACCCTGGGTACACGTCACATGCTGGCCTTCAGAGCATGTATACACTGCTTAGACAGCACAGACTAAGCTGGCTTGGCCATGTCCACCACATGGAAGATAGTTGCATCCCAAAAAATGTTTTCTGCAGACTATTGGCAGATGGCAAAAAAACAGCTGGGCAACTGCAGCTGATATTCAAAGATGTGTACAAAAGAGACATCAAGACACTGGACAAAAATCCAGCAACTTGGAAGGATAAAGCTGCTAATTGCACCATGTGGCAATACTGCCTATGCACCACCTCATATTGAGCAAAAAGAAGCTCTCACAACAAGCAGAAGAGAAAAGAACACCAGGAAATAAAACAGCTGGGGGCTATCACCGTAAGTGTTGCATTCCCATAGTCAGTTATGGCTGAAGGAGACTACTAATTGTATCCTGGGGGGGGGGGAGGGGGGGTGTTTGTGATTGTTACATTTGATAATGTTTCCACTCGTCATTTCCCTCCTGCATTTTATATGGGATCCACAAATCTCAATCAAGGCTGTCTGAATGAAAAAAAATGGTTTTCTTTAAATGAAATTTTGGCGAGGCACGTTCCGTTCAACCTAGTCGGTTATATTAGGGCACATGTCCAAATATAAAAGACCTTTAGGACTGGATATGTTAGAGCAGGCACCTTACTGTGCACAACAGACAGCATTACCCATACTTAGACATTAGTTTAGCAGGCCATGCTGTCTCACCTGGGGTCTCTGAGTAGACAAAAGAAAAAGACTGCTGTTCTCTCATGCCTAATGGGCAAGTGATATGAGGCTGGCAACCTAATCATGTGAAGCGACTTGTTGCTGAGCCCCACTCTAGAACAGCACAGGGGCTTAGGCACAGGCTTCTTACAAGAGGGACCAGCTGTAATATTGTCAACATGTTCCATTACAAGTCAAAAGAGAAATATAAAAAATAAAATATGTGAACTTGGTGGTTCATTAAAAGTGATGCGGCAAAGAGCAAGCAAAGTGTACTGATCAAATCCTAGAGCTTTGGTGGCAGTCCCTAGGTACCGTATTAAAATTGATGGAACTTATATGGATCTACTGTCCTGGTTATGCCGGGGTATGTGGCAATGAAAGAGCTGACAGACTAGCTTCAAAAGCACTTATAAATGGTGCATTGGCCATGGATAGGGAAGGAATACTGTGGGTGATTCATGTTTGTCTATTAGAGAATGACACTGCAATTGATGAATCATCAAGGCTAAGATTGCTGGAATTCGGCATCAAACGTAAGACCAGCAGGGATGGACGTATGAGAGGATGCATCCGCCATGTATACAACCAGTGCGCAACAGGAACAATTAGCATTTATACCCTTCGACATTTGCTGCAGGAGACTGAGCACCTATGGGTTTGCCCGGAGTGCAATGACATCGATTCTGATTAACAATAACAATGGAAGTGACTTCCGGAGAAATAAAATAACTGGCTGAATTCTTTGAAATTCCCGTTGGTCACTAACAAGACAGATAAACCAGGACAACTACACCCTCCAGCAAGTCATAGGAGGCAATGAAGGTTAGTTTCTACATGAGGCTAGCAATCTGTTTGCTGTCAAACAACTGGCTGCAGAAAGCAGTCTTTGCCAGTATCAGTTTTGACTTCACAGTTTCTCTTCATGCAGGTATGCCCACAGCGGTGTGCTGGTGGATATTGCAACAGGAAGCATGGCTTCTGCAACTGCCAGCCAGGGAAGTACGGCCCATCGTGCAATCAGTCTTGTACTCCGTTTACTTATGGCACCAACTGCATGGGACAGTGTGACTGTGATGTTGAGAATTCCCAGGGTTGCCATGGTGAGGTAAGGCTAGCCTCGTCTCGTGACGTTGTAGTCAGTCTGTACTTTTCAGTTTCCCATAAAGCAAATGTTCTCAACAAAAATAAGCCAAATCTACCTGTCCTCTGCCGTCTGTTCAAGTGTTTTTTTCATGTTTTCTGTATCACTTTCCTCTCTGTATTACCTTCTGCATGTATGTTTGTTTTTTTTTGTCTCCCTCTATTTCTTTTACCCTGGGCATTCCAAAACAGGGACTGCCTTGTAAGGCTATCAGCTGTTTTCTTAATGTGTGTCTTATCCAGTGCCAGTATGTTCTCCTCCCCTCTTGTTTGACTGGCGTTTGTCTGGTTCTTTCCCAAAGATCTACATTAGTGATCTTGTTGTACAATTTCAATCTTTCTATTCTCCACAAGCACGAATTTATGAAAGTTTAGTTGTTGTTGATTTTAGGACCTTGTACAAACCATAGGATTTCGTTTTGTGCATGGGATATCCGGTTATAATTTGGGTATATAGTGTTCCTTTTTCTCTATAGAACATTACATTTGTTGTTTTTTTCTAAGATCTGTTGTTGTATCTTTTCCTTTTTTTGAGTATTTCTCCCGTCATCCTGTTGAGTTTTGAGATGTTTGCACTTTGATTTATTGTATGCTACCTTCTTATTTATTGCTCTTGAGATTGACTTGTATTTCTAATGAGAATGCGCTGCTTTGTAATGTTTTGTAATTTATCTTTCTTTTGTACTTAACATTTGTGGTGAATATTTTGTTTATGTATTTTTCTTCTTTAATCATTCTTTTTCTTTCTGGTCTGTAGCTATCTGGTTGTCAGTCTTGTTGTTCTCCATGAGGACTATACATTAGGACTGACTTGGCATGCTTCAGAAAATTGTTTAAGGTGGTAGTTGTAAGGAGTCTTCTATGTGATATCAAAGGCTGAGAATATTTCATTCAAGGAAGTGAAGAATAAGGCCAATGTCTTTCATTGAATTTTTATGAGAAAAATGAGTGGGTCTCATAATTCAGTGCTGAAACAATGATATGATTGTTGTTGTTGTTGTTGATCAGAATTGACGTCATTGAACTCTGGGCAAACCCATAGGTGCTCAGTCTTCCTCAGCAAATGTCAAAGGGTATGAATTCTAATTTTTTCTGTTGCATGCTGATTGTATACACACCTAATGCATCCTTTCATATGTCTATGATATGAAATTTCATACAGCATAGTACAACAGACCTGCCTAAGGATAATTCTTCAAATGTTCTGGCCGAAAACTATTACAATCAAGAACTGCTGACTCGGAGGCACCAAAAAGATATGTGCACCATCATAACGGGTAGATGCTGGAGTAGGGTTGGCCACATCCTCAGAAGAGACCCTGACACCATTACCAGAACTGCCACACTATGGAATCCAGAAGGAAAGCAAAAGAGAGGCTGGCCAAAAGCAACCTGGTGGAGAACAGTGGAGGCAGAGATGCAAAACATTAACCAGAGCTGGGACACCACACAAAGCATGGCTGTCGACCAAGCAAAGTGGAGACAGTTGTTGCTGCCCAACAAGATGCCACCAGGCGTGGTGGTCACTGATTGCTGTTTGTCAGTCTGCGGCCAAGGACTAAAGAATAAGAAGCAGCATTACAACAGGAGGTAATCTGATCATCAGAAATTGTCCCCAGAATTCAGAATAAAGCTGAAGTATATTGTAACAGCTGAAAAAAAAGAGATAGAGGCAGACAAAGTGAGAAGATATTTGACAGTTTGACCTCGGCATTGAAAGAAAGTAACAATAGAATTGATAAACAGTAGTAGAGACAGAAAGCTGGGGAGAGACATGATCTCCTACACCACTAGACATGGTACTTATAACATGATCCTGGTTTGGTTTATGTTCATTCACTGTAGTCATCATTCGTTATTCATTTCACTGTGATCACCATTAACCAGTGTAGTCGACTCAAGTTGATCAACTTGAACTCGAGTCTGTGACTTAAGTCACTGTAATGTTATTGTTATTATGTGTGTATATAAGCTTTACTACGTCCTCTTCACAATGCACACAGTAACGCCTGATCAGTTTGCCGCCATTCAACTTTATTTCCTAATGCTCGTACATGTGTAGTTTCGTATTTTAATGTATTATATCACATCCCCCCTTTTTTGAAGAAAAAAAAATGTGTGCAAACATTTCCATTGAAAAGGAATAACAGATATTTAGGATAACTCACAACAAAACTAATAATGCCAATATAAATATAGAATGTTCACTCAAGAACAAGAATCAACTTGTGTTAAACTACGTTTGGGAAAAGCTATTACACAAAATGTTTCATGTGAGAGAGGATATGTATGTGTAATGTTCAGTGTGAGCATATATGTCACTGTCTGTATCGGCTGGGAGGTTTCACTGTACAGCCAGAACGAGTGGTGTAAAGGGTTGGTGGTTCTGCTGAAGTTCCTGGTTTAGCTAGAGTTGGTTGTGATTTCGTCCTTGGTGGTTGTTGGTTTTGTGGGTTACCAAGGTCTGGAGTTACTGCATTGCCTGTTGAAAGCATGGGAATTTTCTTTTCTGTTGTGTGCTGTGGAATTTCTCTTATGTCTATTCTGTTTCGCCTCAGGTGGTGGTCGCTGCTGGCTGGTCTTAAGGTATAGCTCCTGGGTTCAAGGTAAATGATTGTTGCTTTTGACCATGTGTCATTGTTGTGGTTGTAGGTAGTCACATGCTGACCAGGATATAATGGTGGTAAGTCTTTAGCACATTTGTCATAATTGGATTTCTGAACTTGCTAATGATGCTGAAGTCGATCATATGTGCTGTCTTTGTGTTGTGGACGGAGGTTCAGGGTTTCTGGAAATGATTGTTGCTTTTGACCATGTGTCATTGTTGTGGTTGTAGGTAGTCACATGCTGACCAGGATATAATGGTGGTAAGTCTTTAGCACATTTGTCATAGTTGGATTTCTGAACTTGCTGACGATGCTGAAGTTGATCATATGTGCTGTCTTTGTGTTGTGGACGGAGGTTCAAGGTTTCTGGAAATGATTGTTGCTTTTGACCATGTGTCATTGTTGTGGTTGTAGGTAGTCACATGCTGACCAGGATATAATGGTGGTAAGTCTTTAGCACATTTGTCATAGTTGGATTTCTGAACTTGCTGACGATGCTGAAGTTGATCATATGTGCTGTCTTTGTGTTGTGGATAGAAGTGGACCTTAGATGGTAGAAGGTCTTTAATTCTTCTATCACACATGAGTTCTGCTGGACTGTCAATCTTACTGTCTATGGGTGTCGTTCTCCATCTCAAGAGTGCTAGGTGTATATCCTCTGTTCTTGTTTTCTTCAGGACTGACTTGATAGTTTGTATTTGTCTCTCAATGAAGCCATTAGATTTAGGGTATCTAGGCGATGATGTTGTGTGTTTGATCTTCCAGTCCTTAGTGAAATTTCTGTATGCTTGGCCTGAGAAATGTGGACCGTTGTCAGATCTAATTTCATCTGGGATGCCAAATATGCTGCAATACTTCTTTGTAATGTCTGCAATAACAGCTGATGGTGAGGGTTGTGGAAGTTTCTCAATGATAGGAAATTTGCTGTAATAATCAGCAGTAATAAGATAGTCATTCTTGTCGATGGAGAAAATATCAGTCCCTATAATGCTCCAAGGGCACAATGGTATGTCTGATGGTATGAGAGGTTCTCTGCACTGCCTATTGGCATGTTCTTGGCAAACTAAACAGTTTTTACATAGTGTTTCTATGTCCTTGTTTATCTGTGGCCAGTAAACATCTTTCTTTGCTCTCAGTTGTGTCTTCACAATACCAAGGTGACTATTATGGAGCTGTTTAAGAATGATATCACGTTGTGTTTCTGGTATAATAATGCGATCTCCTTTAAGGATCAGACCATCTTCTATGCTTAACTCGTCCCTCATAGAGTAGTATGGACGGATGTGTGTTGGAACTTCCCTGATAGAGCTTGGCCATCCACGGTATATCAGTTCTTTGAGAGAGTTAAGAATTGGATCTCTCATTGTGTCTTCTCTGATGTGTTCAAGACGATTATCACTAAACTTGACAAAATCAACTTTAATGTTTGGGGTAAGATATGTTATCTTGTTGGGGTTTGGTAGTCTGCTGAGAGCATCTGCAAGACCTATATCCTCTCCTGGGATATACTGAATATTAAAATCATAACCTTGTGTTTCCAATAACAGCTTGTAGTCGTGGTGGTGCTGAAGCTATTGGTTTTTTATGAATCATCTCAAGTGGCTTGTGATCTGAGAGAATTGTAAATGGGCAGTTGAAAAGAAATGTATGGAAGCGTTTGATTCCAAAACATACAGCTAGCATTTCTCTTTCAATGTTTGCAAGTTTCTTTTCGCCAGAACTTAATGATTTGCTTGCGTAAGCTAGAGGACGATGTTCTTTGGCATAGTGTCCTTCAGGATTTTTGTCTGGTTGTAAAAGTGCTGCTCCTAGGCCTTTCAGACTTGAATCAACCATGAGAAAAGTAGGTGCTTGCATATCATAGTATTTCAAGCATGCATGAGATGATATGAGGGTCTTCAAATGGTTGAATATGTGTTGATAGTCTTCTGACCATTCATACGGAGTTTCATTCTGTAGCAGAGATCGCAAAGGTTCTGCAGCAGCTGACAAATTTGGTATGAATTGTGCTAGGAAGTTGACAGCACCTAAGAACTGTTGCAGTTCCTTCTTTGTAGCTGGTGTTGGCATGTCATGAATATCTTCAACCTTTTTAGGGTCTGGTTTTACACCATTCTGGGTGTACAGCAATCCAAAAAAATTGTACACTTTTTGCTGTTGAATGTTAGCCCATGGGCCTGTGCTACATGCATCAAGTTAATCATGTTCATGTTCTGACCTGCCACAGACTACAATGCCATCCGCTATAGCCTCTGTGCCAGGACATTGCTCAACAATGTTGTCAATCTTCTGTTGAAAGATGTCTTGTGACACATTCAAACCAAATGGGAGTCTCTTGAAACAATATCTGCCGAATGGTGTTCGAAAAGTTGTAAGGAGTTGACTTTCCTCTGCTATCTCAACACTCCAGTATCCATGTACAGCATCTAGTTTAGAAAAATATCTGGCATTGTAGAATCTGTGAGTTATCTCTTCCACTGTATGCATTTTGTGTGGACAGCACTTTAGACTGTTGTTTAAATGTTTTGGGTCAAGGCAAATCAGAAGAGAACCATCCTGTTTCAAAACAGTTGTGACACTACTACACCAGTCAGAATGCTCTTCAACCTTTCTAATAATGTCATTGTGCACCGTCTTTTGTAGTTCTGTGGCAAGTTTCTGTATAGGATACTTTCTAGGTGGGTCTATCTTTGGTTCAGCGTTGTCTTTTAAAATAAATCTTGCCTTTCCTGGAAGTTTGCCTATTCTGTCAAACTGTTCTGGGAATCGCTGTTTAAGGTCATCTACTCCAGTGATGTGTGGAGTAAGATGTTCTTTTTTGTCAGTTTTAATGTTGTTAATGGTTACCACACTCAGCTTTTCGCACATTGGTAAACCCAAAATTGCAGGTCCTTCAACATCTACCAAGTCAAATGTTGACGATGTCCATTCAGAGTCTATATGAACATTCAAGTGTTATTGCTCCAAAACAGTCTATATTTGTTCCATTGTAAGCTCTTAGCTTTGTTTTGCCACTCCTACTTTTCACATCCCTTGTGGGAAATCTTTGCTCTTTCACCTTGTTAGGCATGATCTGTCTGAATATTCTTAGAGGTAAAGTGTTTCCTTGGGCACCTGTGTCTCTTGAAACGAATATATCTTTCTTTGTGCATTTTAATACCTGGTATTCTGAATTGTGCCTTGCAGAAAGCCTGTGTTCTCTCTGGTTCGTTACTGAAAGTTAGTACCTTCACAATGTCAAAAGTGGAAGGATCACTTTCTTCACTTTAGTCAAAGTCTTCAGTCATCATAGAATGTGTTTGTTTTGATGGCTCTCTGCTGTGAAGTTTGTGTTGAGCATTGTCTCGTTTCCTCTTGAAACAAACTTTTCTCCAGTGGCCCCTCTTTCTGCAGTAATGACATGTAGAGTCTTTAGCTGGACAGTGGTTTTGTATGTGGTTTAGGCCACAACATTTACACATAGTACCTCTGCTTGTATTGTGTTTTTCTTGTTGCTTAGTACCAGTTGCTTTGTTGTGTTTAGGTTTATAGCTTTTTAACTGCATCCACCTGGGCTGCTAATGTACCTTGCTGAATTTGTTTAACGTTTAGTTTTTGTGCCTCATGTTTCCTGCCTTCATCCAGAAGTTGTTGTAAAGTTAGTGTATCACTCTTGCTCAGTAGCCATTTCTGGAACTCTGGCATTGGTGTGCTAAGCAGTATCTGTTCAATAATTCGCTCTTTTTCTTCTTCTTTGCTAAATTTACATAAACTTGTTTTCTCCTTAATGGGTGTGAAGAAATCATCTAGACTTTCATCAGGTCTGTGTCGCAGGTGGTGAAGTTCTAATCTTGTCGCTCTAAAGTTTGTGTGCTTTATGATCAGATGTTTTTCAAATTCGTCCAATATGGCTACGGGGTCGGTTGCTGACTCAACGGGCATGGCGGTAGCAAAACTATTGTAAATTTTCAAACCTTCATTGTCCAGTGCTTCTAAAATATATGGAGTTAAGGCTTGACCTTCCAGACCAGTGGTCTTGGAATAGAGATCTATGCGTTGGCACCATAGTAGGAAAGCTTCACTTTTATCATCGCGACTGCAAATCGCATTTGGGGTGCGCTATGGTAGTGTTTGGCTGCCATGGTTTGACCTCAACGTTGAAAGTTAGTCAAACAAACTGTACTAACGTGTTATCGTGTAGCTTTTTGCATCGTCCGGTATCGGCCGCTGCCACCATGTAATGTTATTGTTATTATGTGTGTTTATAAGCTTTACTACGTCCTCTTCACACGCACACATAAGTTTCACAATGCACGCAGTAACGTCTGATCAGTTTGCCACCATTCAACTTTATTTCCTAATGCTCGTACATGTGTATAGCACGTTTCACTAGCTTTGCCCTCAAACAAATGTAATTATCTGATTAACCGTCTAACGTATTAATGCCATTTTTTGCATACGATGTTATATTGGGTTAGACCCAACAAATATATACTTTATATCTGTGCATCTTGTCCAGTTCCCATAAACGGATGAAATCCTTTGATCTTTGTCGGCATACTAATTATTGTGTATCGAGAAAAGAAATTTTACCACTTCATGCACAGATTCTGTGAATTGATTAGGCATAGGCGTGTCTACTATTACAATAATGTGGCCATCACGTTTGCAATTGAATACGTGTTGAAGAAGATTTCTTAAATGATCTGCATGCGAGATACTCGTGACATTGTTTGTCATTGACATTTAATGCGCTACCATACTGGACCTTCCTTGATCTAATTATTTCAATGGGTATCATCTCTTTGCGGTTCATAAATATCATAATGGAACGTTGCTCCTCTAATGTGCTTGTAAATAACGGTAAGGTCATCTTTAAAGAAATTAAATTTCATCCGAATCATAATCAACCAACGGGCTGATCACCCGTTTGCCAGACACTTCGATTACGGAAACAACGGCAAATGGGTTGATTTGCCATTGCCCTAAAGACGCCACTAGGCGTGATGGGAAACAATGGCAAAGAAAACCTATCTGCTGTTGCCCTAAGACGCCACTAGGCGTAATGGCCACTGACTGCTTTGACGGTCGGTGACTAAGGACAGAAGAAGAAGAAGAAGAATCATAATCAGATGTCTCTGAGAAATTGAAAATCAATCTCGGCTGAATGAAGGACAAACCATCATTCTTCCAATATTCCTCTTCCTCTTGTAACACATGGTTCTCACTTTTCTTCCAATAATCCCTGGCTATATTGGAGATGGCGGCTTTTATAAGTATTTCAACATCTTTTAATTTGAACGTTCTATTTTCTGTTGCTACCTGTTCCTTAATTTTAGCCCATACTAATTCTATTGGGTTTAAGTGAGAATGGTAAGGAGGTAATCTTAAACATCTGTGACCATGTTCATGGATTGCCTTGTCTATGTGAAATATCTTTGTATGCTGTGTCTTTTTTTACAATTCCAAGTAATTCAGGTTCATGGACATTTCATTGAATGGAATGTTGTTTATGGTCAGCCAAATCTTTATTACATCTTTAATACCTGGTGAATTAGAAACTTTATCTTCTGGTGCCACAACGTTGTGATATGAGGCATTGTCCATTATCAAACACCACGGTCTATCCAAGGAAGGAAGTACATGATTCACAATCCAATCTTGAAATATCTTGCCATTCATCTCTGCATGGTAATCCCTACTATCTGTGGATTTTGAAACAAATATGAGTTCAGTATTATTTAGAAGCCCATGATGGCTGCTTCCTGGATGTGCAATTATTAGGCGCTGTCCTTTGCTGCTTGGTACTAGTCTCTTAGTTGTTCCATCAGATGATTGCCATTCTCGTTCATTACTGTGGTGCACATTGATCCAAGTTTCATCTAAATACACAAAATCATAACAATCTCTTCTCATTTCTCTGACCTCGCGTAAATATTTGCTTCTCATTGCAACTATATGAGGCTTCTCACAAATAAGGTTTCTACCACCAACATATTTTCTAAAAGTGAATCCCAAACTCCTAATAGTCCTCTATAGCGTAGATTTGGAAATATCAATGTCATTATTCTTTCTTAACTCTTAGTATACGAGCGGCCTTCTAGAGAGGCCGATGATCGATCCCCGTCAATAGCGAAAATTTATAGCTGAATGCATGTTTAAAACCACTGAAGAATTTAGTTTCATGCATGATATAGGGGTTTCATTTCTTCACATTTTGATATATAACACTTATGTTATCTTTATAAATAAATTATTTATTGCAAAATCTGTAATGGTAGTCATAAAATGCCGCTCGTATACTAAGAGTTAACCAAATTTTCAATTTCCTTAAAGTCACTGCCTCATTATTGTGAAACATATTGCAAATTTCTCTGCGGATCAATTCTCTGTCAAAATTATCCACCACGCTTGGCCTAATTTTTGTGTGTAAAACACTGGAATTAGACATTTCAGATGTCGCTATCCAGCGGTGCAATGATCGTTTGCTTATCCCCAAGGCGTGAATAGTCCTCTTTTGTGGGTTTGAAATAGAATGATATAGTTTTCCTCGAGTAGCTTCATTGCAGAAATACTTAAAAATCCTATTTGTGATTTGCTGTAATGTCATAAAATGTACTCGCAGACTCATTTTTCCTTCTTAACCACACAATAATTTTTGTAGACACACCTCTGATTGACAATGTGTGCGTTGCACCGGATATAAACTGTTTTATGTTCAAGAAGTGCGATTTCACGCAATTTCACTCAAAAATCATGCCAATTGCTTGATAAACCAAAAATGTGCAAATGAGGTCGTATAATTTACTGTAGACATTTCAATATGTGTGCGTGTGATGTGTGTTGGCAAGTAGGATTTTATATTATATCGCAAAGAAACGAAAATTGAAACCAATGGCCGCATTTTAATGAAAAATTTAATTCATAGGGTCTATACCATTTCAAATTCACACACAAAATTTCACTTATATGCGTTATATATTCGCTGAGATATAGCATTTTGAAGTTGGGCAAAGCTAGTAAAACGTGCTATAGTTTCGTATTTTAATGTATTATATTACAGTCACCACAATAACTCGACCTCGAGTCTTGACTTAAGTCACCACAACAACTCGAACTCGAGTCTTGACTTAAGTCACCACAACAACTCAAACTCGAGTCTGACTAAGATCACTGCAACAAAACTCAAGTCTTGACTTAAGTCACCACAACAACTCGAACCCGAGTCTTGACTTAAGTCACCACAACAACTTGAACTGGCTTAATTCGTTTCTGAATAATCATTTCAGTTTGAACATATATATTCGTGTCCACAAACTGTAAAACTGACAACTGTCATAATGATAAAATCACGACCTTGAACTGTTCATTGATTCTTTGAAGACTCCATATTTAAACTACTTTATTCATACAAGGAAGTTTATGAATCACATTTTGCTCCAACATAATTTTAAACAGTTATCCATTGGAAAAATCAATTTCACACTATACAGTATCCGCATAATTTCTGCTTTTATATTTTCATTCTGATATCTATAATATTATAGTCCTGTTCTTTCTCGCACACTTATTTCTATTGTCCACCAAATATATTCTTTTATAATTCTTGTCGACACATTGGAATTTTTCACCAATATTTATATCTATATATATATGTAGGTTATACTAACTTTGTAACATCTTGTATATCTTTCAATACATATTCCTGACCATCTTGGCTATTCAATATTGCGGATTAAATATATTCTGAAGAAGTGTTTCCACCACATTGAAGTAATAACATACACTTGATTTATGAGTCAAATCCAGACTCCTTTAAAACGGACCAAGCCACACATGTGGACACAAACTCTTCTCTACATCATCCCTCGATACGTCACTTTGTCATAGCTAACGACTCTAGTTTTTGCGTTTTGGTGAACGAACGAACGAACTTTATTTTCGAAGGGTAAAGAATTGGGCGCGCAGGCCCGTCTAACATTCTGCCCTTCCACTCTCATTAATCTTGCATACTATATCCTTTCATTCCCACATGATGCTTTAAGCATTAATTTAAAGGCATGCAACATTATAAAGTTACCATAACAGCATTCATTTACAGTATGCAATCATAATTTTAAAAAATGAGATTTTTTTTTTTTTTTTTTTTTTTTAAACAAACAAGCTAGTAATTGGTGGAAAAAAGTAATAATAAAATAAAATAAATAAAACAATAAATAAAAATAAATAAATTCTGTATACCGACACTCACTCATGCGGTCAATCCGTCTACAATTAATCTGTATCTTTGAATGTGTCATCAATCATCAATACAAAAGAGCCGCGCTAGCGTAGTGGTTACAACACCGCTCTGGCGACCGGGTGATTCAGGATCAAACCCGGGCAACGGCATTTGAGGATTTTTCGTCGACCGGGATTTGGACTGGATTAACTCGAGACCTGGCGACGACATTTGAAGGAGTGTTGTTGACCAGGGACTGGCGGCTCCTGAGCCGACCCAGCTCTAATGGGTACCTCCGAAAACGGCGAGTATCTGCCTGAATGGCGAGGGACACTTGTCTCTGTACAAGAAAATAGGATACTCACGTAAAAATCAATGTCAGGCTAGACATTAAAAATAACCTGAGATTTCGCCTCGAGTATTAGCGGGCGTACGAAAAAAAAAAAAAAAATCAATACAAAAATTATATAAACACGTTCTCGCTTATGTCCATACATTCTTGGTGGAAAATGAAATAATAATAATAACACTTTCTTACGCACTTCTGTCGCAGGAAAAGTCTTTTAGCAGTAAAAGGTTCACATTTCTAAAGTACAGTGGTATGCGGGTACGTTCTCACGACTCACATTTCTAAAGTACAGTATTATGTGGGTAAATTCACACATACATTACATTATATAATAAAATTTTAAAGTGAATATAATAATGATATTACATGGATATAAAACAAATTATTCACACAAAAAAACGAGCGGAAGAGGAAAAGAAATGTTGACCTATGGATGAGATGTTGATAGGCAAATGCTGTTTCTATGGGGGTAGATAATCAGTGTTGAGGAAGTGTTTGAAAAGTGCTTTGTTAAAAGAATATTGTGTAGGTAGGCTTTTTAGGTGGTGTGGAAGGCTGTTCCATAAGTAGGCACCAGAGTAGGCTAGACTCTTTTTGAACAGGTCGATCCTAGGTTTGGGCAGACGTAACTGATGTAATCGTTGTCCCTCCCTTCTACTGGTTTTGAAACAATGATCTTAGGTTACGACGGGGCATTGTTAGATAGAATTGTGTGAGTCAGCTTGGCTTTGTTGTAGAGAAGACGTTTTTTTAGCGACAGTATTTTGGGTTCTTTTCCTGTCCTTGTGTGTGGTGTCGTGCGATTATTGGTGATCATACATACTGCTCTCTTTTGCAGGGAGTGCAGTCTCTTCAAGGTGGAAGCAGGGCAACAATCCCATAGTGTAGAGCAGTAATCTAGATGTGTCTGTATATGTGAGGTGTAGAACAATAGTCTAGTGTCTGCGTCTAAGAAGTGTTTTATTTTGGCTAGCTGGTACGTCTTTTGTGCTAAGTGTTTGGTTAAATTCTGTACATGGGAGTTCCACGTTAAGTGCTGATCAATCGTGATCCCCAGAACTTTGTGTTCTGTTACATGTTCAATTTGTATTGATTCTGTGTGTAGCTGTAGCGATCTTTTGGTGCAGCTTAGGAGTTTCTGTCTGGTGGTAATCATCATAGATTTCGTTTTTGTTGTGTTTACTGGCATACGATTCATATTACTCCATTTTGTTAGATTGTCTACATCACTTTGAAGAGTCATTTCAAGTGCCACGCACTCATTGTCACTAGTGTAGATAGTACAATCATCTGCAAAGAGGTCACAAGTTGAATATTTTAGATGTAGTTGCAGGTCGTTGATGAACATTGCGAAGAGTAGGGGCCCAAGAATAGAGCCCTGCGGTACTCCTGTAACTACCTTCGAGAAATCTGATGCCGAGTTGTTGTGAAGCACTAACTGTTGTCGATCTGCCAGGAATGATTTGATGTTTAGTGGATTAGGGCCTATTCTGAGGGTTTCCAACTTTTGAACCAAGATAGTGTGGTCAATCATGTCAAATGCTTTCTTGAAGTTGACAAAAACAGCACCACATAATTTTCCATCATTTATGTTGGTGAGGCTCGGCATGGTGCGCAGCAATCATGCTAAATATAACTTTATCAAAATTGCTTTGCCCCATGATGTGCCCTCAACAGACCACAACAACTCGAGCTCGAGTCAGACTTAAGTCACCACAACAACTCAAGCCAGACTTAAGTCACCACAACAACTTGAGTCTGACTTAAGTCACCACAACAATTCGAGACTCAACTCAGGTGTTTTTTTAATTAGCGACTGCTTGACTCAGGACTTGCTAATTTTGGTGAACCAACTTTGCTGTCTTCATTCATAATGCACTCTTACAGAGAAAACAAAAATGGTTTTGTGTTTATCAATATAATAAAAGCAGTCAGTAAATAAAATACTAAAAATATAGACTATTTTTTAAAATTATTTATAGTGATTAATGTGATTGTTCAAATAAAAGCAATAGAAACTCTAAACAGTTTTAGATCACAAATGGGACTCGACTTGAAACTATTGTTAGGGACTTGAGACTTGTACCAATAGACTTGAGACTTGTACTAAAAGACTTGAGACAGTTAGGAAAAACTTGATGACAACTCTGCCCTTAACATTCAGCAAATATGAAAATAGCTCATCTTTCTACATTTAGAGGTTTTTTCCCATGCTGTAAAGTTTTTAAATGGGCACCTTGTATATCAAACTGTTTACACAAACAAATCTGATTATGTAGCCAATCATCTGCTTCATTCTACCAGACTGGAGTATGTGACTGCAAACCTGGGTTTGAAGGAGAACGCTGTAACAGCCAGTGTAAAGATGGTTTCTTTGGCAAAAACTGTGACGAGCTCTGTGACTGTTCAAATGGAACTAAGTGCAATCATATTACAGGCCATTGCTACATAGACTGTCCTGCTGGGTTGATGGGTCCAAGATGCAGTGAATGTGAGTATACTGCCAAAAAAAAAACCCTTCTTTATTGTATTTCAATAACCCTCTCAGCTCCCTAAGAAGCATAGGCCTTCAACAAATCCACGCCAAGTTCTCTTGTCATATGTCATCAGCTCAAAGTCTTTCCCTGCCTTCCTCCTCATTTTCATAATGACTCCAGTTCTCTTCTCTATGTGTTCTTCATTCTGCCTCTTCTTCTCTTACCCTGAGGGTTCCAGAAAAAGGTCTGCATGGTAATGCTGTAAACAAGTTTCCCCAGTGTGTTTCCAATCCATTGCCAGCATGTTATTACCTCGTTAAGAAGAGGTAAGAACATGCTGGTGTTTGGCAACAGTTCCACATTGTTTTTTTGTAGTGATTATGGCTTAAGAGTTGTTGTTTTTGTATGACTTCTTTTCATAATTTCCTTATGGAGCATGGAACCACCATTGCAACTGGTTCCCTTGCAGGAAGCCTGCACCAAATGTTTATGTTATTTGCAGAAGTGGTTTCTGTATCAATTTGTTTTACATTATGTCTTTATTGCTACTACAAGAAATGAGAAACCACTCTTATTTCGTAACTGATCTTACTGACTGTCCCCACCTTACTGCTTTATCCTCCTTGAACTTGCTTGCCTTGGATTGTAATTCTGAGATTTTGTAGAGCAAGTCATTTACCTATAAATGCTCTTAACAATGGCATTTTGCTCATTGGTGGAGTTAATTGTTATTTTAAAAGATATCATTATATTGTTAGAAAAAAAGTGTTGAGAGTTGGTAGCAGACCTGTTTTTCTTGATAAACTGAAATATATAAACTTTTGGAAATCTGAAGTTCTTGCATGGTCATTTTTCTATCTCTGGTTTTGCTCTTGTTTGTAATTTTTTTAAAGGAATGGAAAAAAAAAAAACCAAAAGATTATTGAATTACAGAAGAAATACCACAGTTTGCATTGTAAATTGTGACATAACAGAACGTGATGTTAACATTGTAGATTGTGACATAGCAGAACACAATGTTAATTTTTGTAAATTCTGACACAGCAGAACAGTATGTTACTTACTTATATAGACGTTCCTCATATACCCTGGGATGTAGAGGTTTGCCAGAGAGAGCTCTGTACTATCTTATCAGCGGTCTTCCTCCTGGCCTGATTCCAGTCTCGTCCTCGGTCCTTCAGAGATTGTCTGATGTTGTCCTCCCAGCAGACTCTGGGTCGTCCTGGAGGTCTGGATCCCTGGCTCTTAGTTTCCCATACTTGTGGTAGCCATTGTTAATTTTGTAACATAGCAGAACAGGATGTTAATTTTGTAAAGTGGGACGTAGCAAAATATGATGTTAATTTGGTAAATTGTGACAGAAGAAAATTATGTTAATTTTGTAAATCGTGACATAGCATCTATAATTGTGTAAATTATGACATAGGAGAACAGGATGTTAATTTTGTAAAATGGGACATAGCAGAATATTATGTTAATTTTTTAAATTATAACAATACAGAGGAGGATAATAATTTTGTAAATTGGGACATAGCAGTACACAGTGATAATCTTGTCAATTGTGACGTAGCAGTACATAATGTTAATTTTGTAAACCATAACAATACAGAAGAGAATGTTAATTTTATAAATTGGAACATAGCAGTACAGAGTGATAATCTTGTAAATTGTGACGTAGCCGAGCACGAATGTTAATTTTGTACATTGTGACTTAACATAACACTATGTTAATTTTGTAAATTTATGATGTTAGTTTGTAAATTGTGACATCAGAACACAATGTTCACACTGTTCTTGGCTTGTGACAGAAAGTAAAAATGTCTTGTGTTTGCAGCTTGTCCTGGTGGCACTTGGGGGATAAGCTGTAAGAATATGTGTACCTGTGAGAATAAGGCTACTTGTGACAAGATGTCTGGAGAATGTCTCTGTCAGGATGGGTGGTATGGGATACGTTGCCATGAAGGTATGTTACATGTGTGGCTGTATATGCACATACAGGGTGCGCCATAAATCTCTGACCTTTTTTACTTAAAACTGGTGGCTTTAATATGTAATGGTATGTGTAAATGAAATACACCATACCAGTGACAGAACATTAAAATAATTTATTGATATTATAAACTTATTTGTCATTCAAAATGGTGTCCATGAGTGTTCATACAAAAAGTCGGCCTGTTTTAGAAAATTTCCACAAACTTTTGGACATTAATCTTGATCATTTCTTTGAAACTCATTTGTTATTGCTGTTTTGAGATCCTCTAAGGTTTTAGGTTTCTGATCATGTACCTTGTCCTTTAAACATCCCCATAAAAAATAACCTGCTGGAATTAAATCAGGAGACCTCGCAGGCCATGTGATTGGACCCTGTCTTCTAATCCACCTGTTGAATTTTTCATCAACACGATTCTGACAATAAGAGAATAATAGCCTGCAACCAACAACAACAACAAAATTGAGGATTAGGAGAGGTAGACTTGGTGTACTGGAAATTTTATTAAGAAAAAAAAACCGGAGATATCTTGTTCACAGACATTTGTCTGGTTCTTATTATCGCATCCACACTGGTAATCTTATCATACCATTTTAATCCTTCTATTCTACAAAAGCATCTACTAATGAACGTCAGGCATTTCTTGTTTGAAGTTTTTGTTTGTCTCCATGTTTCAGAGCCATATAGTAGGACTGCCTAGACATCTTAACTCTTTGACTCCGCAATTATTTTCCACCCTGTGCCGTAATTTTAATTCGTGGTAGACTAAAAACAACGCTCAGAGAGTGGTTTTGGCACTGGTGTCAAATCTGACCAACGCTCTGAGAGTTGTTCCGGAGTCAAAGAGTTAATTGAAGATTGTTATTTTCTATTGACTGGACCTTATTTCTGTTGATTTTCATACACTTCCCCATGCAGCAAAAGCTCCTTCTGCCTTTTGTATTGTTATTTTGACATTGTCTGTTCCTCCAACTTTGTCTATACTTCAAATAGGCATCATTACTGTGGCGTGTGTCTGGAGCAGAGATTACTATTTCTTCTTTATCATCGTATCGGTCATTGAGTATGGGCTGGGAACACTCATGCTGTCAGTAACACAATGTGAACGACTAGAACGCATTCAGAATGAAGGGCTGCATATAGTCTTGGGTTGTACATGAGATACCACCATTGTGACAATGAGGTACATGCTTGGAGTGCTGTTGATTAGATTAGATCCAGATATGTGATGGCCCTGGCAAAAGCCTAAATGCGAGTAACCACAGACAAATGGCACCCCCTGCATGGAAACATAGCTGACACTAAGGGAGCAAGAATAAAGAGTGGGATGTCATGGATGGCACTGGCAGAGACAATGATCAAGCAAGCAACAACAGTTGAAAATATATTCAGTGGGGAAGAGGGAGTATGTTAGATGAGAACTGGATTAACTACCAGCAAGTCCTCATCAGCCTTGGCAGAGAGTGTAGAACTTGGGGCAGTGGGAAAGCAGAACTGGAAATTAATCAACTGATACATGATCATGCCGGGGATGATGATGCCATTGGGTATAAAGATGGGTCTGTGATCCATGGTGAGAAATCAGGTTGGGGTTTCTCTGCTAGGGTAAAGGGCAGAATCGTCGCCAAACAGAACGGGGCTTACAAGATAACAACTTCCAGCATGAAAATGGAGGTAGAGGCAGTTACTGCAGCCTTAAGGTGGCTAACAAAGGCGGTCATTGTGTCAGACTCTCAGTCCATGTTTTGAAAGGTGCAAAATAGTTGGCTACAGCATAAATGGAAAATTCTTAGAAGCTTCAGATCTGCAGGAGCTGGTGTGGATTTCTGTCCTGGTAATGCAGTGTGGCCAGATGACCGACTGCCATAGCATTTATTCATGCTAATAACCAGTCATTATAAAAATAAGGAAATTAGCTATTAACTACTATAGAAAATCAAACAGAGCAGTTACGACATTTCTTAATTAATTAAAACACAAGTTACATTGAGTATAAGATAAAATAAAAGTGAAACCGAAACTAGTTCAACTGGGCGGCCCACCGCTATCTTTTGGCGGGAGTTGCCTAGCGAAGGGTGAGGCAAATAGGAATAGCCTTAATCCCTGTATGAACACCTAATAGAATAGCAAAGCCATAACCAATAAATTAATTAATAAAATATTTGGTTATCCAATGAAGGGGTAGCAAGACTGCGCACTACCCAAAGATGCTAGAAAATATTATTTTAGAAATCAGTTGTATGGACTGAGCCATTACACATGGACGTGATTTTAACCATGCGGGGATAGTATTTGGCACTTCCCCCGGTCTGTCACATAAGTCCGGCTCCATCGTTGGGATTTACAACCAGAACTCAGCAGCGTCTTCCATCATTTCTTCACAAGATATGTGCAGTTAACAAGAAGAAATCTCCATTTTATAAAAATCTGTGAGAACAGATTTTATTTGTGGTTTTCACAAGTAAGTACGTTTCGAATGAACATTATTTTATTTCAGCTCGAACTCAGTCCATAACCATGTCTAGTGTAGAGCACAAATGAAGCCACTAGCTGAAGAAATAACTAATGTAGAGGCTCCTCAAACTAAAACGCCAACTAATGAAATACTTGCTCCAAAGAAATTATTGAAGAATGAATATCATGATGAAGCATTTACTCCACATTGGATAGAAATCAAAGGATGAAAACTTATTGTACATGAAAACGACTCTCACATTGAATCTTTGTAAATATATGAACCATTGTTGCACCATTTTGCTTGTTGTTGGAAAATTCAACTGTTACTGAAATAAACTTCTGATAAATTGACAAGGTGCTCACTGAAATCATTGACTGTTGGATAAGTTACATGTCGTAGATGTAATTGACATATGTTACTACCACTATCACTCTCCAATACACCATCTCAAGAGGATATGAAACTACCTGGGTCAAAATTAAAACTCACCAAGGAATAAATAACTCTGGCGGGCTATAAGCCAGTAAAACCTAACTTGGAAACATAATTGATATCATTCCCAGTCCATATTCTATGACTAGTGCCATTCACACGGGCACAGCAAGGGTATGCGCTAATGGGAGAGCTGTCAGACTAGCATCAAGAGCATTCACAGTGGGGACACTGGATATGGATCAGGGATAAATACTGAGAACAATTAATGATCACCTGTTAGAGAATGACACTGCAATAGATTAATCATCAAAGTGAAGACTGTTGGAATTTGGCATCAAACATAAGGCTAGCAGAGATGGATGTATGAGAGGATGCATCCGTCATGTATACAACCTGCGAGCTACAGGAACAGTAAGCATTCACACTCTCTGACATATACTGAGGGAGACTGAGCACCTATGGGTTTGTTCAGAGTGCAGTGATGTTGATTATGTTCAACAATAACCTTCCAAGCCCTCCCTGTACTATGCCTTCCGCTTATATATATGAGCAGATATTATATGTAATATATTTTGAAAGGGCGACTTATGGCTCACCATATATATATATATATATATATACACATACACACACACACACACAACACATGCTTCAAGCTTTCATTGCATTGGGAAATATATGGTGATCGACAGAAATCAAATTCATCATAATAATCAGGATCTTCAACTCAAATGTCAAGTCAGTCCTGTTGTATGGCACTGAAATATGGAGAACAACAACCAAACAGCTACAGACTGTATGTATGCTTGCATAGAATAGAAGGATTTAAGTGTTATGGCAAGATTGATAATGAGGACTGATGACAAGAACCAGACAAGTGCTAGTGCAACAAGAGATGAGAAGAAGATGCTGGTGGTGGATAGGACACACATTGATAAAACCTGTGGTTAGCATTACAAGACAGTCCTTGTTCTGGAATTCCCCCAGGTAAAAGAAGCAGAGGTAGATCAAAAAACACATGGAGAAGAGAACTGGCGACAGAAATGAAAAGGATGAGAAAGACATGGAATGATTTATGCTTCTTGGGGAGTTAAAGGATGATGATGATAATGATGATGATGATACTTTCTCATAAACATCTAAGACTACTGCTCAATTAAAAAATCACATGTAGAACAGAATAGGCATCCATTTTGGTGTCTGGGTACAGAATGTTAACCCTCATCCTTTCTCAGAATGCACTGAATTAGCTATGGTAGGTTTGTGATATCAGATCTGTAAAGTTAACCCTCCTCCTTTCTCAACCTGCACGCAACTAGGCATGGTAGGTTTGTGATATCTTCTTCTTCTTCATACACTCTCAGCTGTCTACTTTAAATATTTTCAAAGAAAGCATTGGTCAGTTTGAGGCTATTTGTATCTCCATAGAGTTATTCCAGTTACTGGTGATGGCTCTATGTGCTTTCTTAGTTGCTCATAAGTTGGGCATCTTTGAAGTACATGTTCAGCAGTAATTTTGTTGCTGCCACAGTTACACTCATTGATTGTTCCTATCTTTAGCTTGTTGAGAGATGGGATCTAAATCTGCTGTAGCCAATGCGGAGTCTGAAGATTACCACTTGTTCTCTTCTTCTGAGCTGGTAATGTGCATCATGTTATGTGTGTCCTGGATGCTGTCCATCCCATTTGTTTATGTATCTGATTCTGATAAAACTCTTTGCCTTTTTGAAAGTTATGCGTGTATCAGGTTGAGGTAGTTTTCCACCTTTCTTTGCCAATCTGATATCTGATCTGTGTACAGAAAATTAACCGTTTCCTTTCTCAGTCTGCATGGAATTAGCCATGGTAGGTTTGTGATATCTGGTCTGTGTACAGAAAGTTAACTCTTTTCCTTTCTCTATCTGCATAGAACTATCATTGGTAGGTTTGTGATTTCTGCTCTGTGAAACTTTCAGCATGTCCAAATGGTAGATTTGGCTCTCAGTGCATGATGAGATGTATGTGTGAAAATAATGCTGATTGTGATGCAGTAGATGGTGGTTGTACTTGCAAAGCTGGCTGGACAGGTCAGATCTGTGACAGAGGTAAGATTTGTTTGTTTGTTTTATGTTTGTATTTACTCAACTAAAGAAACAGCTACAAAAAAGAGTCATGAGGATGTGCTGAAAAAAGCCATGTGCTATGGAAGCCTATTACTCATATTAGAAAGAAACAATTCAACTTCTTTGGGCATGTTATCAGCAGTCAAATGCTGGACTATTTTGTGACAATAGGAGAGATTGAAGGAGAACAGATATAGAGAATGGCAAAGAGAGAAGACGGTGGACAGTTGACATCATGGCATGGAAAGAAGTCGTTAGTAGAACTGATAAACAGAACGAGAGACATGATCAACTACACTAGTCACCTTACAAAGAAGATTATATAAGAAATGAAATGGTTGGGTACACTACTTAAACTAGTATTCCATTATGGCTGAAAAGGTAACGGTAGTCCCATAGCTCTTACTGTCAAAGGGGAGTAAGGTGTTAGAGACTTCACTATACTAGGTCCAGCTTCAAGTGGTGCAGATTACCCAAACTGTAAATGCATGGAGGGATATCTGGAGTCATCCTTATATGACCACCAGCTATGCACAGTGCTATAGTATGTAGATTTGGATGTGAACTTCTGTCTGTGAGGCTAATTACACTCTCATTGACTCTTGAAATCATTCCATACACTTCCAAGAATTCCAACTGTGGTGAAACATGTTGAGAACCCAGCATTGCTCACTGAGCTTGGAGGAGTCACTTGAGCCCAGACATAACTCTGGCTTGTACCTGGTTGCCTGCATGCAGGAGGATCTCACTGTGGACCTCATGACAGATGGAGAGCTGAGGAGTGGCTATGTGTAGGACGTGACGATTCCTTAGGAGAGCCCAGAAACAGAGCACAGTATTTTAGCTTTGTTTGGAGAGCCCCCTTGGATGGCAAGGAATGCACGGTATGCCACGTGCTTCTTCCTCCTAGCTTGGGACCAGATGTGATGATCCTTTAAATGTAAACAAAGTTTGAGAAACTGGAGCTCAAGACTTCAACTCAACACGTTTCGGTATGGCAGAAAAGCCGCAGGAAAAGCCTAGATTTCAACTTGGTATTGGCTGCAAAAGAGCAAAAAGCTCAGCAGCCCTAGTTAAACAACAACAACCCAACTGTAAATAGGTACTGACTGCTCTTGAGTTAGGAATGACAAAAGCAGCAAGGAAGGGTATGGATCACCCCACATCATAAAACTGGACCTAGTATAGTGCAAGCCTCTAATACTTCACTCCCCTGCTGCAGTATCTAATATGGTACATCCCCTCCTCTTGAAAGCTTAGCCTTCTCCTTGATCCATTTTATTCTTTATTTAATTTCCATTTTTTAAAAAGGAGTCTTCTTGGCTATCCCATGTTTATTAGTAAATCCATTGTCAGCCAGCTAGCCGATGCACAGACCCATTTAACCAGCAGTGCTTTAGGGTGTTTCAGGTCAGCCTTCATGGCTGCCCTAGCAGTTTCATGGGAAAGTCTACACCAGGAGTCAGCAGCCATTCAATTGCAATCTACCAGTAGATCACAAGAAATGATTTGGTTGAACTCTAGGTGACGGAAGGGGGAAAAAATTAATACATTTTAAGCTGCGAGAATTTCAGACTAACCCTCTCTCACTGACATTTGATTCCCAAAATTAAAGGTACTTTATTCATGTTCCCAGTGAAAACCCAGGAGCTAGCTTGCTAAAATCCACTTTATTCATGAACTTTATATGGTAAGAACATTATATTTTTCTTAAAGTGAAGTTAACATTTGGTAATGTATAATGTTATTAAGGTGGAAGCTGTGCGGTCTGGATAAGCAGACGTCTCTAGGACCGTCTTAAATACTTCTACATATCAGAAATACTTCTACATATTGGAAATTCTGCTTATCAGAAGTTTATTCAAAGAAGGACATTTATTGTTAGAATAAGAAGTAAAGCATAAAGCAATTATTTTAACATTTAAGATACAAGTGTTTCAATTTTTTATTTCTGCATCTTTTAAAGTTTTCAAAGCATTTTAAAGAAGCCTAAAATGTAGTGTCAGGTTATTTGCTAGTAGCAAGTTTTTGAAACATTCAAAAGCCTAAATGTCCAAACTGACTAATCTCAAATCCTGTACTAATTCAGATTATAAAATGATTACTAGAAAATATGCATCATATGAGATATTATACATTCAGATGGTCATATGAGAAATGAAGTCAAGAATTTTTTAAACTGCAGGACTTTTACATAGATGATGACTCTGAGTACTAAACTTTGCTTGTTGGCTTAGTATTTTTGTGTACTCTGTCAGCGGTTCCTTCACAGATTTCGTGAACCACTGACATACAGGTAAGTCATTGAGACCAAAGTTTCACTCTTTGTCTTCAGATCTCAATTGCTTAGTCTTGTTGCGGTCAAATCCTAACAGAAGCCCTTTTCTCGCAAACTGAGGTGATCTAGTGTTTGTTTAGCCAAACCAGCGATTACGTACTTGCTGGTGTAATGAATGTTAGCATTGTAATGTACTTCTGGATGCTTGGACGTTTATTAACCTTTTATCGCCTGTTCACCAAAAAATTATGTATGACTACATAATGCTGTATCTTAGGCAATAATTGCAGAACTTCTAACTATGAGTTCAAATTTAACTTCGGACAGAAAAATTACCTTGACTTATCTAAAAATTATAGTTATTAGAAGTCGACTTAACAGGAGTTGTTAACATAGAAGACAATTGGCCGGGACATCCAGAATTGCTTCTAGTTAAGCAAAAATCGACTTGAGCGAGTTTGGCTCAAGTGAACTGCACTGTATTTAAAAGGCTTAGCGTTTCCAAAGTAATGCATATATCAACATAAGTGAAGGTAAAGGTTTTCCTTTAGCAGATGCTGCTGCAGGGTAGTGAAGTGTTAGAGACTTCACATAAACTAGGTCTCAGTTTTGTGAGTTATGTTGACCAATACCTTTCCTAGCTACATTTGCTTTCCCTAACTCAAGAGCAGAATCAGGTAGACATTCAAGCTGGTAGAATGGAGTGTGAAGCTACCAGGTTTTGTCCCCTGGAACCTGGTAACTTTACTGCGAAAGACAAATGCTGTAATCACTCTATCAGTTGGGCTCTGCAGTATTGTTAGATTAATTGAATAATGTGTTAAATTAATGATATTCTCATTTTTGTTTTATTCTTCAGCTTCTAATTAATTTTCTATTTTCCAGCTTGTCCATCAGGCACATACGGAGAAGACTGCCAGAAGACATGTAACTGCTACAACAGTAGTGTATGTGATCCTGTGTCTGGAGAATGTTTATGTACTCCAGGATGGAGAGGTACCACCTGTGACCAGAGTAAGTTATTGATAACGTATCATAAATTCAGGCTGAGCTGGGGTTGTAGATTGTTTTTGTTATAGATCCAGGGGCATTTGGCCCACTGCCATGTAGTAAATTGCTGACTCTGTCATGTGAGGCAACACAGTCTTGTGTGGTTGTAGATGAAAGTTTTATGATGACTGGGTAAAAAAATAAATTAGACCTGTAGCAGATGAGAAAGTGAAGGGGTGACCTGTTCCCTTTCTCACTGTCTTTGCCTTCTTTTAACTCAGGAGCAGAGAGGGAGACGCGAGAACTGTATAAAACAAATTGACATTGCATTTCTAGCAAATAACCCAATCTACACAGAGCTCAAAGGATATAATCATTCATAAGCATTTACTTCTTGATGCAAAGGGACTTGGTTTGAAACCAGGTTGTGTCAGTCTACCCAGCTATAAAAATCGGTACCTGACTGCTCATCGTTGAAGGAAAACACAGGCAGCAGGGTAGAGAACTAGTCCTCACTTCATAAAGCTGAGGCCTTGTTTAGGTGAAGTCTCTAACATTTCACTCCCCTGCAGCAGAATCTGCTGTGGGAAAAGCTATGAAGCTAAAATCATTGCACTGGAAACAGCTGTATACCATCTGAAGACTGTTTTTGATGCCTTTCCCTTAAAGGCTCAAAACATCGTCATTTTTACTGACTCAGTGTCTGCCCTTCAAGCTTTGGAAGGCAGTGAACATTGTAGAACTGAATTAGCCAAATTAATCCTGGATGCTGATCAGCTTATCACTTCTTATGGCATCAGAATAGTTATACAGTGGATCCCAGGTCACTCAAATACACCAGGTAATTACAGAGCAAACAGATTAGCAAAGAAGGGAACAAGACAAGAACAACCACTCACAGCAACAATTCTCCAAACAGCCAAAACACTCATACGACAACAAACAAACTTGGCTGAACAGATGGGCCATGGGAAACATTGGGAGAGAGGTTTACAGACATATGGCTGGTCCTGATCCTAATGATAACATTAGCCATCTTACAAGGAGGGATCAGAGCACCATTTTTCAGCTCGGAACACAACATATACCACTTAACAGTCACTTGAACAGAATCGAACCACAACACTCTCCAGCTATGTAACTACCCCTATGAAACTGTTGATCACCATCTCTTTGAGTGCCCAGCACTTGATGATGTTAGGAAAATGCTCCTTCCTCCGAGGCCAGATAAGTGGAACACCTTGTACGGAGAAACAAAACAACTTGCAGATATCACTATATGACATAGGGCCAAAGGGTGAGAGCCCAAGCACCGCTGGATCATTAACAACAACAACAACGTGGGAAAACCTTTACCTTCACCATATATATTTGATATATAATAATGCTTGCTGTCACTCATAATGTTGGTTTCTATTAAAAAGTTTGCTTATTGGCTCTCAAACTGTACATGGGCCACAGTAGATTGGGACATCATCTATTCAACAAGCGAAAGATAGGAACTACCGAAGATTGTAACTGTGGCACTGATAAAATGACTGCTGAATATTTGCTTTAATGATGCCCAACTTATGAACAACAGAGAAAGCGCATATGGCCATCTCCAGTACCATTCCTGGAAAAACTATGAAGATATAAATAGCCTCACGCTAACCACTGCTTTCTTTCAAAATATTCAAGTATATGTCTGAGAGTGTATGAAGAAGAAGCAGAAACTGCCCTGTTTGTTAATTTTATATTTAATTGATGGTTCTGAGATAACCCTATTGGAGCTTATGGATAAAGATATTGATTAGCACATACAGATGTCCTGTATACTTTATTGACATTTATGTTTGTAATTACACTTATGCCTTGTTGCACTTTAGACTAAATTGGAGCAACAGACAGTGATGTCAAAAAAAGAACACAACAGGCAAGAGAAGCTTTCATTGCATTAGAAATTATTTGGAAATGAACAGGGGTCAAGGCCAGCGTGGAAACGAAATTAATTCAAATCTTCAGTTAAAATGTCAAAGCAGTCCTACTCTGTGGCTGTGAAACATGAAGAGCAACAAACAAGTAACCAAGAAGTTTTAGACTTTCATTAGTAGATGCTTGTGTAGGAATAGAAGTATTGATGTGATATGACAAGATCACCAATGTGGAATTGATGGCAAGAACTAGACAAGTGCTAGTGGAACAATCGATGAGAAGAAGTTGTTGGCATTGGATTGACCACACATTGAGGAAACGTCTTGATAGCATGTCTAGGCGGTCCTTATTCAGGAACCCCCAAGGTGAGATGTAGAGGAAAACCGAAAAGCACAAGGACATAAATGAATAGGATAAAGAAACCATGGGAAGACACTGAGCGGATGGCAGAGGACAAGAAAGCTTGGCATGAATTTATTGAAGGTCTACTTTTGAGAGCTGTAATGAATGAATGAATATGCCTTGTTCAGTTTTTAAACAAATTGTTATTGCTAACTCTTAGAATGCCCAGTTGGTTTCTATGGTGCTGGATGTAGCCAGCCATGCCGATGCCAACACGGAGCAGAGTGCGACCATGTCAGCGGTGACTGCTTGTGTATGGCAGGATGGAGAGGGAAGCATTGTGAGAAGGCATGTCCTGATGGCTTCTATGGCATGAAGTGTCAGTATATGTGTAACTGCGGAAGTGGAGTTAGGTGAGTGAGGGATCTTCATTTACAGTACAGTCGTAAATATTTTACCTTAAATTTTGGTGTAAAATTATATTAAAATTTTAATGACTTAGATTAGATGTAATGATAGGAAATTCAGTACACAGCATTACCGCAAGAGGCAATCTGATCATCAGAAGGCCCCCTCACCCCATCAGACCAGTGTTTTGACCATTTTATTTACTTTACATGATGAGGTGGGGTGTGTGAACCAACCTGGGTCTTGACTGTCAAATGTCAGCCTCCTGTTGATTATTCTGCTGGGTGCTGAACCCACTGCCCCTTGGTTTTATCCATTCTGCCAGCTTGAGATAGTTGTGAAAGTAACAATTTTGTTGTATGTAAGTTACTGTCCTGAAGTACATAACCTGTTGTGATTGTTACACAGCAGTTTTATCTAGTTGTATCACATTTGTTTCAAATGTAAAACAAATGTGATACGAATGAAAGAATTATTTCTTCACAAAAGGCTTTTGAATTATGATTCACCTGTTAGTATCCTCTTTAAAGTTTGTTTGTATGGTAAGAGATCCCTATACAGCTCCTAGAGCTCTCCGACGGTACAAAGAAAGAATGTCTGCTGCTCCATCAGGCATATCTTTTAAGGTGACCAGTATGAGGCTGGCAAACTCATCATATAAAACAACAGGCTAGAGAAACCACCATTACAAGAGCATGTGAATACTTGGTGCAGGCTTCCTGCAAGGGGACCAGCAGCAGTGGTGACTTTATGCTCCACAAGAAGCAGAATGATGATGATATGGTAAGATTACGATTACTGTTGCAGCAATCTGATAGATTATGCTAACATAATCTGTATGGTTGCCAATGATGTGTGAGGAGATGAAGAAATGACAGAACCACAACTACTACTCTCACAAGATATGATGTAAGAGGTGACTAAATTGGGGTGGGGCTGGCAACCTCATCATGCAAAAACCTGAGAGCCCCCTAGGAACTGCATGAGTATGCCTCATAGTTTATGGACTGTTCTCTTTAACTATCTCTCTTATGGCCCACTGTGCTTCTCGGGAGTCTAAGAAGGAATAAAACTATTGCTTCTTCAGATATGCCGTAAAAGGTGACTGATATGAAACACTGCATGGGGTTTGCAGCCTCATCTTATAACACAAATGTCTACAGAACCACCACTGCACAAGCATATGACTGCTTTGGTACAGGCTCTCCTCAAGGCTACCAGATGCAGTGGTGACTCTGTGCTTCGTAGGGAGCGTAAAGGGTAATGAATTTTGCTTCAGTGCATGACGGGTAGAAACAAAGGCAGTCTTTGGCATGTAAGAGGATAAACATCATTACTCCATTGTTATGTTGTTGTTCAGAATCCACAGCATTGTACGCCAGGCAAACCCATAGGTAATCAGTCTCCCTCAGTAGATGTCGAAGATTAAGAATGCTGATTATCTCTATAGTATAGTATATGGCAGTAAATGAGGAGACTGCTGTAAACCTGGTAAGTAAATAAATATGTAAATTAAAAAATAAAATGGCATGGAATCGGTTTTACAAATTAATGGTACACAGGAAACACCTTACGTTTCGGGTCTCATCCTCGCATGTGTTTGTAGTATTTTTCTTTGACCTGTCTGTAGCTGTGGTGACGAAGGGTTAAACCCGAAATGTCCCATGTTTCCTGTGTACTGTTAATTTGTAAAACTGATTCCACACCATTTTATTTTTTAATTTATATATTTATTATCCATATTGCACGCTGGTTACATACACGCCTGATACATCCTCTCATATGACCATAAAGTTGCTAGTCGTTATCCCTTTACAAAAGATGAGAAGAAGATGCTGGCAGTAGATATGGCATAGATAGAAGAAACCTGTTGATAGCATCTCAAGGCAGTCCTTGTGCTGGAATCCCCAGGGTAAGAGAGATAGAGTAAGGCCAAAAAGCACATTGAGACTGCAGGCAGAATTAAAATAAATGAGGAAGACTTGAGAACTAATGACACAACAGGAGGACTTCGCTTGAGTTTGTTGAAGGCCTATGCTCCTTTGGAAGCTATAGGGTAATGATTGAATGAATCCCTGTACAGCTACATGTATGTTTCAGGTGTGACCACATTTCTGGTGAGTGCCACTGTGCTCCAGGCAGTATGGGAAAGTCTTGCGACCATCGATGTTCTCAGGGCTTTTGGGGCATGAACTGTGAAAATAAATGTGACTGTTTGAATGGGGCATCATGTGATCCAGTGACTGGATCCTGCCAGTGTCAGCCTGGGTGGAAGTCCGCACGATGTGAAGAACGTGAGTGGTACACAGATTTTTCATTGTAACTTAGAGTATTTGTAAGAACAAGCAAGAAGCTGCAGACTTTCATAAATGGATAGAATCATCATCACCATTTAGCTCCCCAAGGAGCATAGGCCTTCATCAAACTTATGCCAAGTACTCCTGTCCTGTGCCATCAGCTCAGGGTATTTCCATGTTTTATTTATCCTGCTCACATCGGTCTGCAGTTCTCTTCTCCATGGGCTCTTGGATCTCCTTCTGCTTCTCTATCCCTGTGGATTACAGAACAAAGACTACCTGGTAATGCTATCAACAGGTGTCCTCAGTGTGTGTCCAATCCATCTCCAACGTTTTCTTCTTATCTCTTCTTCCTGTTGCACTTATCTGGTGATTGTGTAGAATAGAAGTATTGAAATGGTGTGACAAGATCACTAATGTGGAACTGATGACGCAACCAGACAAGAGCCAGGGAAACAAGAGATGAGAAGAAGATAAAAATGATTTACATTGAAGAAACCTGTTGATAGTATAACAAGGTAGTCCTTGTTCTGGAGTCCCCAGGGTAAGAGAGGTAGAGGGAGACCCAAAAACACACAGAGAAGAGAACTGGAGGCAGACGTGAAGAAAACGTAAAACAACCTTGACCAGATGGCACAGGATATGTGGGCTTGGAAGGTATTTCTTGAAGACTTATGCACCATGGGAAACTGAGAGGTGATGATGATGATATTTTTTTGGAGATGCCAGTTTCCAGATGTAAGGTTGGATATGCCAGTTTCCTGATATAAGGCTGGAGATGCCAGTTTCCAGATGTAAGGTTGGAGATGCCAGTTTCCATATGTAAGGCAGCATTTCTGCAAAGTTGAAATGATAATAAAATCTTAAAAAAATTAAAATGTAACAACACATCAAACATCACTTTAAATAATAGTAATAACAGCCCTTTCAGTCATAACCGACTACGGGAATGCGCCCCTGAGGCGACAGCCCACAGCTGCTTATTTTCCTGGTGTTCCTTTCTATGTTTTCTCCTCTCTTCTTCTTGTGAGAGCTTCTTTTCACCCAATCTGAGGTGATGCCTTAGCATTGCCATTTGGTGCAGTCGGCAGCTTCATCCTTCCAGGTTGCTGGATTTATGTCCAGTGCCCTCATGTCTCTCTTACACAAAGGACCCGCTAATCAAATACTCTATTATTTATTACAAGAAAAAGAGGCCAGCGTCCACGCCATACGTCATAGCGTGGCTTTGTTCTCAGACCAATGATCGCGCTGCATTTCAATAAAGTTTGACCCCGGCCAATCAAAATGGTAAACATATTATTACTGCTAGCGCGCGTCCTTAGATTGTGTCACGTTACAGCAGCCGCGTGAGTAAATTTAACTTTGATTCGTTGAAACGCCAGTTTTACGTACATGGGTAGAGGTCACTACCCCCATCCTCCGTTTAAACAAAGAATGACCGCAATTATTTTAACAAAGCAAAATACGACTACTAGAACGAAATTACTACAGAGAAAAGCACTGGTGCAAATCTGTACTAAACTACAGTAATCCCTATGGAAAAAAAACGCAATTAATTCCCTACAAAAAGAGACTAAACTCCCCTACTATTCATAGAGAAGAAACAAGGGGCGGATAAGATAAAACCCCACCGTAATCTCCTCCTGAAAAAAACCGTTTATAATACAAGGAGAAGAAACATGGGCCTGTTGAAAAAATAAATTGCAGTACAGTATCACAGTTGCATTGTGGCCAAAAACCTAAAAGATAGTATCAAGGGATGGAACTTTGTCTCGGAGCGCATTATGGTTGTAAAACTAAAAGAAGGAGAAACCATAGTCAATCTGGTCATAGTGTATGGGCCAAATGAGGATGAGAGAGCAGAGGTCAAGGAGGAATTCTTTGAACTGCTTCAAAGAACAGTGGATGACTGCCTTGATGAAATTATCATGCTTGGAGATTTCAATGCCAGAGTTGGAAATGACTATGCTAGATGGGGTGGAGTTATTGGAAGATATGGAGAAGATACTCTCAATGACAATGGAAAGCGACTCCTTAGATTCTGCAGTGAGCAGAATCTGATCATTACAAACACAAAGTTCCCCCATAAGCACATTTATTACACATAAGGAAGGGAAACCCGAGGCCTGTAAACAGTAAATTAATATGAAACAAATATGTCATTGAAACATCATTTTTTGGTGATGCGTAGATGGCAGAGAGGATAGTGTGATTTGCTTGCATGGCTAGGCGGTGTTGTTGCACGGAAGGTCCAGGGTTCAAATCCTGGGTAAGCCACTCATGTCTGTTGTTTTTCTGTTGTCTGGTGTTCTGCTTCTTTATTTCCTGCAGGTGCCTGATAACATACCTTTATATTTGTTTCATATTAATTTACCATAAGCACATACATGCATACACTAGATGTGAACCAACAAAGAGTGAGAAGTCAGTGATCGACTATGCCATAATTAGGAGGAGCTCATTCAAATATGTCTGGGATGCTAGAGTCTGGAGGGGACCAGAGATTGGAAGTGATCACTACCTGCTTACAATCAAAAGAACAACTGAAAGAGTTGCTCAGCCAGGGAACGCCCCAACATCACGCAAGAAACTAAGTAAACAAACGGCAGAAATGAGCATTAAGCCCTACAAGCTAAGAGAGCCCGAAATTAAGACCAGATATCAGGGGCTTATTGCTGCAGCGGTGAGCAACACAGAAGAACAACCTGATGACTTGAAAACCCTCTGGCTTAGATTCAAGGACATCATAAAGACAGCTGCTGCAGAAGCATGTGGTGAAGTCCGACTTGGGAACACGAGAAAGAGGACATCTTGGTGGACAGAGGAAGTCAAAGAGAAAATAAGAGAGAAGAAAATGGCATGGAAACAATACTTAGGAGCTAAAAACACAACAGGACAAATGGAGAAATATAGAGAATATGTGATACTCAGAACAGAAGCAAAGAACACGGTGCTAGCAGCAAAACAGAAGTCCTGGGAAGAATTTGGAGAAAAGCTAGAAAAAGATGTGCATGAAAACCAGAAATTGTTATATAAGACCCTAAAGAACATGAGGAAGGAAAAACAATGCCTTCTCAAATTTATAAAGAACAAGCAAGGCACATTGCTTACTGCCCCAAAGGAAGTAATGGAAAGATGGAAAGAATATTTCTCAGAACTCCTGGATGGTGAGCATGGTGAAGCATCAGAAATGATAACCACAAGCACAGAAGAGACAACCAATGATGGTGAAGATGACATAAAGATGGAAGAACTGAAGGCATCACTGGAGAAAATCAAGATGGGCAAAGTAGCAGGGCATGATGGTATAACACCAGAAATGGTTAAGTACATGGGAGCATCAGGCGACCTATTACTCTTAAGGGTCCTACAAGCATCGTGGTGCAACAAGTCCATACCAAAGGATTGGGAGATTGCCATCATAACACCAATTTTCAAAAAGGGTGACAATCGACAATGTGGAAACCATAGAGGCATATCCCTTCTCAGTGTCCCTGGTAAAATCTACTCTAGAATCCTAGAGCAGAGACTCCGACGCCTAGCTGAGTACAATTGGATGAGGCCCAGTGCGGATTCCGAGCAAACCGAAGTACTCAAGACCTAATCTTCACACTCAGACAGCTGAGTGAAAAGGCCCTTGAGTATAAGAGTGAGATCCATCTTTGTTTCATAGATCTGGAAAAGGCGTTTGACAGGGTCCCCTGGAGCAAACTTTGGGACTGTTTGGCAAGGAAGAACATTCCAGCACCTCTGATTCATGCTATACAGAGCTTCTACAAGTCTTGCAGAAATTATGTGAGGACAGCAAACCATAAGTCAGAAGAGTTCAGGACCACCACTGGTGTAAGACAAGGTGATATCCTGTCACCTTATCTTTTCATACTCCTCATGGACGATGTCATCAAGGCATGTAAGGAGAGAACAAGAAAGTATTCAGTGGGGTACTGGAAGATGAGACAGGTCTGTATTTCAGAGCTGGCATTTGCTGATGATGTTGCCCTGATTGCTAAATCAGAGGCACATCTCCAATCCAACCTGCGAGTCTGGAAGGAAGAGCTGGAGAAGAGAGGGATGGTCATAAGCAGCTCTAAAACAAAATCCATGGTGATATCACGAGAAGAAAGAAGACATCAGATTAATCTGGGAGAACAGGTCCTGGAGCAGGTCGACCACTTTAAATACCTAGGAGCTGTTATAGACCAAAAGGGAGGCATCAAAGAAGAGTTGGCCACTCGAAAAGCAGCAGCTGGGAGACTTTTTCAGGCCATAAATCGAGGATTCCTCAGCAAGAGAGAGGTTGGTAAGAAAATGAAGATGGCTGTATAACGCTCCACCTATGTCCCAGTCTTGACATATGGATGCGAGTCATGGGTAATAACTACAACCCACAAAAGCCAGATCCAAACCTTAGAAATGAGGTATCTGAGGAAGGTGGTTGAAGTAACAAGAAGAGACATAGTCCGCAACCATACGATACGTCAAGGCCTAAAATCCCACCCCCTACAGACCCAAGTAGAACACTCCCAACTAAAATGGTTTGGCCATGTCTGCAGAATGGGAGAAGATCAGCTACCATGACAAGCATGGAACACAAAGAGCCAGGGATCCAGACCCCGAGGACGACCCAGAGTCCGCTGGGAGGACAACATTAGACAATCTTTAAAGGACCGAGGATTAGAATGGAACCAGGCCAGGAGGAAGACAGCCGATAGGATAGTCTGGCGCTCTCTCTTCCAAACCTCTTCACCTCACGGTAGAAGGGGAACGACTAAGTAAGTAAGTAAGCATCCAATCCAGTGCCAGCGTCTTGTTTCTCCCAGTAAACACTGGCATCCAAGAAATACATGCTTAACCTTTTTGTCCTGTGACATTCGCTCAAGATCTTTTGATGTCTTCTTTATCCCTGTCATGCCTGTGTCTAATTACCTTTTCCCATGCTGTTGTTGCTCTCTCTCTCTCTCTCTCTCCCTCTCCCAGGAAGGGCAGAATGTCAGATGGGCCTGCGTGCCCAAATCTCAACCCTTTGAAAATAAAGTTAGTTCGTTCGTTCGTTCTCTCTCTCTCTCTCTTTTTTCAAATATTTCAGGAGTTCCGATTCTATACTACCCTAATGTGATCATACTCCAATTATTGTCTGATTTACGGTATAGATGTTTAGATTTGTTTGTTATTGTTGTTTTTTTTTTTTTTTTTTTTTTTTTTTTGCATTTGTTGTTTCTTTTTTTAATTTTCATTACGTTCTTGTTTGCTTAAAAAATACTTTATTTTGATTATGATTGGGTAATGTCATGGTATGCTGTTATATAACCTTTATAATGTTTTATGCCTTTCATGCTTAAAGTAACATGTGGGAATGAAAGGGTACAGTATGCAAGATAAGTTAGAATGGAAGGGCAGAATGTTAGACGGGCCTGCGCGACCAATTCTTAACCCTTTGAAAATAAAGTTCGTTCCCTCCCTCCCTCCCTCCCTCCCCCTCTCTCTCTCTCTCTCTCTCTCTCTCTCTCTCTCTCTCTCTCTCTCTCTCTCTCTCTCTCTCTCTCCAATTAAAAATACACTAGAAGCACAGAACTGTTTGGGATCTACTCTTTATAAAGCACAGTCAGAGTAGACAAAGGTGAGAGATTTACACTAGAAACATTGAATATTTTGGGGTTAACCCTTCAGGATCTGACTATGATTGATGACGGATAGACCTCTAAATATCCCATGTTGTTGGTGTATCATTCATTTTCTAAACCAGTGGTTCTCATTGTGGATCATATGGCCCCCTAGGGAGCCATGCCATATTACTAGGAGGCCACAGTAAGATGGTAAAGTACCGTTTTCCAGCTAACAGTGACTATGAGGGGGAGCATACATGCCACATGTTATGATTTACCCATAATCTGTACAAGGTGTTTGCGTTTTCAGATGTGTACACCCTGTACATAATTTCTGAACAGGTTTTCTAACCCATTCCCCTTATTATTTTGTTCTTTTATAAGGTCCTGGTTGTTCGTCCATCACGGGTGATGAAGACCACTCTGTTCATCCAATTATTTAAGAATATGTTAGGTTAGTCTATGGGTACGAAGGTGACTGAAGAGCCCGATGCGGGCCTGGAAAGATCTTGGACAGTGTGGGCAGGGAATGTTTGCTTCATGTGAAGGTTTTATTTCACGGTCCTTTCTAGCTTGTCTCCGCTGTTCTGCTGCTGCTCTTCTGGATGATTCGCATGCTGCTGCACCTTTACGAAGAGATGTGCGCCAAGCAGTTCGGTCTTGCGCAGCAGCTTCCCATGTGTCTGGGTTTATGTCAAAGGTTTTCAATGACGTCTTTAACGTGTCTTTGAAGCGCTTCTTTTGGCCACCATGGGAGCGTTTACCCTTCTGCATCTCACCATAAAAGAATATCTTTGGCAGTCGATGGTCTGGCATGCGGACTACATGACCTGCCCAGCGAATTTGTGACTGCATCAGAATAGTATCAATACTAGGGATACCAGCTCTGTCAAGAACGGCGGTATCCGGGATCTTGTCTTGCCATTTGATGTTCATTATCTTCCTGAGACAGACTGTATGGAAGTGGTTTAGCTTCTTTACGTGGCGCCTGTATACAGTCCATGTTTCACATGCATATAGCAGCACTGGAAGCACCGCAGCTCTGTACACCTTCAGCTTTGTCTGTAGACTAATGCCACTTCGATGCCAAACGTTGGTGTATAGTCTGCCAAATGTGCTGCTGGCTTTGGAGATCCTGGTGTTCACCTCATCATCAATGACAATGTTCTGGGATAGTGTGCTACCAAGGTATGTGAATCTGTTCACAACATTCAGTTTCTCACCATTAACCTTGATGACTGGCTCAGTATAAACTGTGCCAGGAGCTGGTTGGTACATGATTTCTGTTTTCTTCGTGTTGATGGTAAGCCCAAAGTTGGCGCAGGCTTCGGAGAATCTATCCACACTATGCTGCAGATCAGCCTCTGAGCCAGCATTGAGGGCACAATCATCAGCAAACAGAAGATCTCTGATGGTGTGTGATTTGACCTTGGTTTTTGCTTGAAGCCTCCTAAGGTTAAACAATTTTCCATCAATACGATAACTAATGTCGATTCCTGTGTCCCCGTCTCTAAAAGCATCAGTCAGCATAGCAGAAAACATGATACTGAACAGAGTCGGTGCAAGTACGCACCCTTGTTTAACTCCATTTGAGACGGGGAAAGGCTCTGATAGCTCACCGTTTTCCTGAACTCTAGCCTGCATTCCATCATGCAGTTGCTGCACTATTGTGATAAATTTCTTTGGGCAGCCGTATTTTGCCATGATCTTCCATAGACCCTCTCTACTGACCGTGTCGAACGCCTTTGTCAAGTCGATGAAAGCTGTGTACAGGTCACAGTGCTGTTCTTGGCATTTTTCTTGTAGCTGTCTTGCAGCGAACACCATATCTGTGGTTCCACGTTCTTTCCGGAATCCACACTGACTTTCAGGTAAAAGACCTTTGTCAAGATGAGCCGTAAGGCGATTCAAAAGGATTCTGGCGAATATCTTCCCAGCGATTGATAAAAGAGAGATGCCTCGATGATTGTTGCAGTCTTGGCGATTACCTTTACGTTTATATAGATGTATAATTGAGGCATCTTTGAGATCGTGTGGGATGGTTTCACTCTGCCACATTTGCTGGAAGATCATATGAAGTTTCTCTATCAGAACTGCACCGCCATCTTTATAAACCTCAACAGGAATTGAATCGGAGCCAGGGGCCTTTCCACTAGACAGTTGACGAATCGCTTTTTTAGTTTCCTCCAGAGTTGGTACATCATCTAATGCTTCATTTATAGGAATTTGGGGCAGGCGGATGATGGCTTCGTCGTTAATAGATGATGGCTGGTTCAAGATATTAAAATGTTCAGCCCAGCGTTGGAGAATTTTTTCCTTGTCTGTAATTAGTGTTTTTCCATCTGCATTAAGGAGGGGAAATGATCCTGATGATGTTGGACCATAGACCGCTTTGAGTGCAAGGTAAAAGTTTTTCAAGTCATGGCTGTCAGCAAAGCCTTGGAGCTCATCTGCTTTATTACTCAGCCATGAATCCCGCATCTGGCGTAGTTTATGTTGGACGATTCTACGCATGTTGTTGAAAGCGTCTTTCTTGGATGTAGATTTTGGATCATTTAAATATGCTTTATGGAGATGGTGTTTCTCAGCCAACATCTGCTTTATATCATCTGAGTTCTCATCAAACCAGTCATTTTGTTTCTTGATGGAAGGACCCAGGACCTCTGTAGCAGTGTTGTAGATCTGCTCACTTAGGGCTGCCCAATTTGTTTCCACACTTTGGCCGTCTAGCGAGATAGATTTGAGACGGTCTTCTAAGGTGTCAGTAAATGACTGTTTGATTTTTGTCTTCTTTAGTTTGGTGACATCCAGCCTCTTTTGAGTTTTCTTCCCCTGAGGGCGCCTGGCTGGTTGGATACGAATTTTAAGTTTAGATACAATGAGGCGATGATCAGTCCAGCATTCGGCACCACACATGGACTTGGTCACCCGGACATCTTGCCTGTCCTTCTTCCTAACAATTACATAGTCAATTAGGTGCCAATGCTTTGAGCGAGGGTGCATCCAGGAGGTCCTGTTGCGGGTAGGAAGTCGAAAAATGGTGTTGGTGACAAGGAGGTCATGTTCTGCGCAAGTCTGGAGGAGACGAAGTCCATTACTGTTACAGCGACCCACGCCGTACCTACCAATAGTGCCATTCCAGGAGATGTTATCTGAGCCTACTCTTGCATTAAAGTCACCAAGAATGATGAGCTTATCTGCTTTAGGAACTGATGCAATGACTGCATGTAGTTCTTCGTAAAACTTATCCTTGACATCATCCTGGTTTGTCATAGTTGGTGCATACGCGCTAATGATGGTGGCATGTTTTCTTCCATAGAACAGGGGGATCTTGACCGTCATGAGTCGGTCATTTATTCCCTTTGGGGGCCCCGCTAACTTGCTGACAATTGCTGTTTTGATTGCAAATCCAACCCCTGCTTCTCGTCTTTCTTCAGTTCCTCTTCCGCTCCAAAAGAATGTATAACCTGCACCCTTTTCGCAAAGTTGGCCCTCGCCTGCAAGTCGAGTTTCACTCAGTGCTGCTATGTCAATGTTGTACCTGGCCAGTTCTCTCCCAATCAGGGCAGTTCGTCTCTCAGGTCTGTTTGCGTTAAAGTCTTTGTCAAGTAAAGTGCGCACATTCCATGCGCCTAGAATGAGGGGGAAAAATCTGTCCTTTCTTTTTCTTATATGTCGACCGCCGAAGTAGGGTACCCACCAACCGCGGTAAGCTGGTTAGGTAATGGTGAAGCAGGCAATGTTTAGGGCACCTTTTCTAGCCCCTTCCTCATGCCATGGAGGTGAGCAGTGCTTTCCTAAAGAGGGCTGCTCAGACACTCAGGGGGCTGCCGAATCCCACTGCTGCTCCGATCAGTGGAAGACGACCATATGGCCTGAGCCGCCTGTGTGTAGGTCTGCGACTACGACTGCCAGCGTACCCACGCCTGCCGCTTCGCCGCTCGCCCATCGCCACAGGACTTGTTGTGAGTGGATGGATGAATGGATGAATGGATGAAAGAGTGACTTGCGCGGTGATTTGGATTAAAGTGAGGAAGAGTTGCGCAATTCGTCGACCTCACTCTCTCGCCTGGGTCCATCTCAATCCAGTGGCAAGACAAGTCAAGACGACTGGAGATGAAGTCAGGTGCAGTGGATGACCAGGGCTTTCTACGTGCCTCGCCGTGCTCCTTACGCTCCACAGCGCGTTGCTGGTAATCGCCGTCATGCCCGTTGAACCAACAGGTGGTTTCTTCCGCGCAGTCTATCGAATCCAGTCTTCGCATGCATGGGTAGGCAGACCCTAACTCACCGAAGGTTTATAACCATTCGGCTACCCTCACCTAGTTTAGCCGGCCTGTCAAAGCCGTTGTCCGGGGGTGGCCGCTGTCGCATGCTGACAGCTACGAGGAGCCACAGGTGAGAGCTGGATGCCAGGTTTGGACCAAAGGTGGCTGAGCTGCCCTAAAAAGGGCATGACAGCTCCTTCACCAGAGGTACTACCAATACCTGACTTCCCAACACCCCCTATAAGGTCCTATTGAACACAGGATTTCCCAGTCTGTTAGTGATAATTAAGCACAGAAGTAGACTAAATGATGACACCATCCTATTATTTTTACAGTGTAAAATAAACTCAGATATTTATTGTTTGGGGTTTAAAATAAGTGAAGACCTGCTTTAAAAAAAAGGCAAAGTCCCCGTGGCTCATTTATAATGCAGCCCACTGTAATTGAAAATATTTTAACACGAATCAACTCTTTTGATATGTTTTTTTCAGTCTTTGTACAGGTTTTGCAGGTCTTTGTACAGGGTTTTGGATTTTTTTGTACAGGTTTTTCAACTTCGAGGTGTGGCATGTATGGGGGAGCCACGGAGGTAAATGAGGCTCAGAAGAGGGGGGTCATGGGCCAAACCCCCCCCCCCCCCCCCCCATTATTGTTTACATCTCCTACCCAGAGGATTCCAGACCAAGGACTTGTAATTGCTATCAACTGGTTTTCTGTGTGTGTGTGTATTTATTTACACTAATTATACATTTTCTTTTTAATGCACATTTGTTTGCTTCTATTCTTGCTGTTTAGCCTGTCCACCTGGGATGTATGGTCAGAACTGTATGTACCGATGTTTCTGCATGCAGAGAGGATCATGTCACCCCACTAATGGTACCTGCAACTGTACCGCAGGTTGGCAGGGAGCTGCTTGTGAGAAACGTAAGAAATTTTTGTGAAAGTACTTTGTGTTTCAATTAGAATTCTTATCTTGTTAATTGATGTCAACGTGCCTTGTGTTACTGATAGTATTATTTTAAAGAGATGTGAAAGGGCAGTATTGTTAATAATTAGTGTAGAAGTGCCTTTTATTACAGTTAATATTTTTTTTAATTATTGCAAAAGTGCCTTGTCTTACTGCTAACATTTTTAAAAATATGTCACAGTGCTTCATGTTACTGTTAGTATTTTTTTTTAAATGATACGAAAGTGAAAATTTTTTAATTGATGTGAAAATATCATGCTTTAATGTGTATTTTTTTAATCAGTGTGAAAGTGCCTTGTGTTATTGAGAGTATTTGTAAAAACTGATGTGAATATGTTTTATTTTAAAGTCTAGTTATCTATCTCTAAGGAGGTCCTAGAAAATCTAGGTATGAAAAGAGAACTAATGAGAGAGGTCAAAGTTCGGCAGCTAAAATACTTTGGCCACATAAAAAGGCATAACACCTTGCAGAAGACCATAACAGAAGGGAGAGTTGAAGGTAAACGTGCAAGGGGAAGACAGCGCTATAAGTGGGAAGATAACATCAAGAGATGGACGGGAAAGAGTCTATCAGAGTGTACCACCAAGACAAGAGACAGAAGACGTTGGAGATCCATTACAGCCAACCTCCGTTGTGAAGATGGCAACTGATGATGATCTATCTCTTCAAGTCTGTGTTGTCTTTCTGTAGAAATTAATATATCCGTCACAAAGAAAAGTAAACTTATTCTTCACAAAAAGTCAAGTTATCCTACTGTAAAAGTTAAGATATCTAGATCTGGAAGTTAAGTTACCATTTATGCTGTTGATGTATGATGCTATTAAACCAGTTCTAGGTATAATAAATTATCAGAACATAGGCTGATAACAATTTTCCCACATGTTCTATTTAGATTTTAAATGCTGTGGGGCTCCTCTGCTTTATTTTTTTGCTATGTTGTTTTGTGGCTTGATAATCCATACTTTTTCAGCCTGCAGTGTCGGGTATTTTGGACCAAACTGTGAGTCCAAGTGTGACTGTCTCAACAGCAAGTCATGTGACCGTGTTAACGGAAAATGTATGTGCCAGCCAGGATACAGAGGCCGACGATGTGACAAGCGTTAGTAAATGTTGTTGTTGAAATGATTTTATGAGTAAATTTATTAGTTGCATATGCTTGTTTACAACATGTAGTTCCTGGGGTCTGCACCAAAGTATTCTTACAGTGGTGATTTCTATAGCAGTCTATTTTACATGATGAGATTGCCAGCCTCATACACAATTACATAATAGTCACCCCTAAGCCTGAGGGAGAGTCCTATTCCTGCTTTGCCTTCTCAGGAACCCCTTATCACTACACATGTCAGGAGCTTTCATCACATTTGGCAATATGTGGAAATTAAAAAAAAGAAATCAAGGTACAAAATAACTGTTCAACTTGAATGTCAAATCAATCCTATTGTGTGGCTGTCAAACATGGAGAACAACCAAGAAGTTACAGCCTTTCATAAATGGGTGCTTGCATAGAGGATAGAAGAATTAAAACGGTATGGCAAGATCACCAGTGAGAAATTGATGGAAGGAACCAGTTAATAACCGGTGGAAACAAGTTATGAGGAGAAAGTGCTGGTATTGGATAGGATATGCATTGGCTTCATCAGCCAGATGCACAACCACTTAACATCATAGAACAAACTATTATGAGAGATGTCGATGGACAAATCATCACACATTAAGGTAACCAGGTAGTATCATTACAAGCCAGTCCTTGATTTGGAATTCCCAAGGTAAGAGAAGCAGAGAGACCTAAAAACACATGGAGTAGTAAATTGGAGACAGACATGAGAGCGACATTGAATGGATGGTACCGGACATGATGGCTTGGTATGAATTTGATGAAGGTCTGTAATCCCAAGGGAGCAGAGGGGTTATGGTGATGATGTAGATATTTTAACTCTTTGCGTATTATATGTTAGAAGAGTGTAATTTGAACTTGTCCATCATAGAAACAAAGTGGTTAGAGCGCTGGTCTCTTGCAGCAAAGGTGCCAGGTTCAATTCACGTTATTGACACAATTCAGTCTACCCAGCTGTAAATGGGTACCTGACTTTGGACTTCAGTTATGGAAGGCAAAGAGGAAGGGAACTGGTCACTCCACCTCTCGATGTGAACCTAGTATAGTGATGTCTCTAACACTTCACTCCCCTATGGCAGTATCTGCTATGGGACTACCTTTTTGCATCATAACATGTTGTTTATATTTTAATCACATCCGTGTGTTACCAGGGGAGCAAAGAGTAGTAACACTGTTCCCTAACATGCATATTGTAAAAAGTGACTAAGGAGGGTTGGGCATGGGGCTGGTTACCTCATCCTGTAAAATATGTTAAACTACAAAAACTTCAACAAACAATGGACAGGTCAACTAAGGAAAATAAAACTCAGCCAACCAAGACAGGAGAAGGTCATCTGGTAGGGAGGCACATTCGCAACACAGAGAAAGCCGAAAGGAGTCTTTGTTGCTGACTAAAATTCTTCTTTCTAAGGGAACCTTCAGATTTGGCACTGAACAAGGGAAAACTGTACAGGTGGCAACAGAAATGAAGACTAAAGAACACATGGAAAAGAGAACTGGAGACAGAGGTGAAGAAGACTTAGAAAGACCTTGAGCTGATGACATGTGACAGGAAGGCTTGGTATAAAGTTTGTTGAAAATCTATGCTCCTTGATGAATATATTAGTCATGCCCCGATCAAGTACTTTTAAAATAATATTGAACTTGCCTTTACTTAATGAAGGATTCTGAATCAGTGGCACAAAAACTTGCACATGTCAATTATTCAAGAGCATAATTTTGAAAATATTCAGAGAGAAGACAAAGACTATGACGAATAAAGCATTACATGATAGCCAGATTGAGAGATACATCTACAGGTTGTGAGCTCATACATATATCTTGGCAGCAGTGTAGACAAGTTGGAGAAACAAACAGCGATATCAAAATACAAATGGCAAGAGGGATTAAATTGAGAAATATTTGGAAATCAAATGTAATCAAGTCAGACACAAAACTGAGAATCTTCAATGCTGAAGTAATGCATTTCTACTGTAATGATGTGAAGCGTGTAGAACAACAAACAACACCAATTAAGACATTAGAGACTTTCATAAATGGGTGCTTGTGTGGGATAGAAGGATTGACATGGCATGATGAGATGTGGAACTGATGACAAGTGCCAGTGGAACAGGAAGTGGGAAGACAATTTTAGCATTAGATAGGACACACATTAAGAACACCTGCTGATAGCATTAGAAAGCAGTAATTGGTCTGGAACCTCCAGGGTGTGAGGGGTAGAGGAAGATCAAAGAAACATGTGGAGAAAGGAACTGATGACAGAAATGAAAGGGAAAAGATAAATATGTGATAAGGTGAGAGTTGAGTGGTGGTGGTGATGTTTAGCAGGAGGGGTGACAACAAATTCAGGTGGGGATGGTATAACTGCATCAACAGTGGCTGCCATTTTCATCATCACTCTGTGACACAACAACAACATCACCAACTTTCATTGCCCCTTCTCCTGTCTACCAACACCACAAGCACCACTCAACTCACACCTGCCCTGTCACACATGGAAAAGGGGTAGGAGTGGTTCAGAGGTATGGCGTCCACCTCTAATTTTAAATGTACTGGGTTCATTCCCAGAACAGGGAATATAATTGATGGAAATTATTTTGAAAATCGGTGGTTCCTAATGATGTCATACTCTGCACATTTCCCTGATCTCCTGGATAGTGAGATTGGATGTCTAGCCTTCTCGGATAAGGGGGAAAAAAATAGGAGGTCCTGTGTACAAGTTGTGCACATTAAAAAGCCCTCGACAGTTGGAAATCGTAAAGAGTAGGCCATGCAGCCGCTGCCCTGGCAAAATTAAAAAACTAGGAAACTTACCTACCACAAAAATGTTTATAGAATGTGTAATTCCTATATACACACACATTAAGATCTTTGCCGGTGTTACAGAGTTTGTGCACTGTTCTGAGATCCTCCTTGTGTGAACTAAGGAAGGAGATCAGAGCACTGATCGAGTTGTTCATGTGGAATGAAGATGGTCCTACTAAAACCAAACCACACATGGAAAAACCTTGAATGGATAGCACAGAACAGGGATACTTGACATCAACCTATTGAAGGTCTGTGCTCCTAGGAGAGCGGAGGAGTAATGATAATAATGAAATACTATAATTTGAACAATAAATAAGCAGCAGTAATTTTATTTTTCAGCCTGTATGAAAGGTTTCTTTGGGGAAGAGTGTCAGGAAATCTGCCTGTGTAAGAATGATGCTTTGTGTGACCCTGTGGCTGGGACCTGTACATGCCGGAATGGTTGGACGAGCAAACTCTGTGATAAAGGTGAAGTTGTTTGTATCTTCTTATTTTAAAAAAAAAAAAGAGTAAAGGATCCCGTTACATGCCCATTGAGGCATATTGGGAATATGATGTTAGGCCCCTATTTTCTTGACCATATGGCACACTGCGGGTGATGTGGTCAGCCTTTAACCTTCCCAGAGTTGCTCTGGTACCCAATTCATGAGGCTGGGTTGACCCCGGAGCCGTTTGTGGTCTAAAAAATCCCACCTTATCTGGGGATTGAACCATGGACCACTGAGCTCGGAAGCCGGTGCATCTTCTTATTTTACTTTTACTTATTGTCTCCTTTTTAGCTCCTTATGGAGCTACAACTGCAGAAAGCACTCTTGAGGAAGCCTATGCCAAACACAAAGTCTTACAGCTGTTGTTCCGGTAGTAGCAGCTTTTTTTACGTGATAAGGTTGCCAGTCCCATACACAATCTCATATGTCACCTTTTATGGTGTGCCTGAGGGAATGGTAGCCTGTTCTTTCATTGTCTACTCAGAGAATATCAGGAACTACATGGGACACTCATAGTTAAGTCAATCAATATCATTTAGCTCCCCTAAGGAGCATAGGCCTTAAACAAACATATACTACAAGTCCTTCCTGTCGCATACCTTCAAGTTCTTTCCACATCTCATTTTCACTTCTGTGTCCAGTTCTCTTCTCCATGTGTTTTTTTTTTTTGTGTATTTCTGCCTCTCTTACCCTGGGGGTTCTAGAACAAAGACTGTCTTGTAATGCTATCAGCAGGTTTCTTCAATGTGTGTCCTATCTATCATAATTAGTGATGATTAATTTTTTTTTTTTTCACAGATTCCCACATTAGTGTCCAAAAATATTTTAATAGCTCTTATCTGTGGCTGCGACCTTTTAAGAGGAAATAATTCAATTTTAATCATTTGTACGAAGAATTGCAGTAATCTGTATTAACATGTAATGTGCCCCCTGTAGGTCCCTGGGGGGGTCTCTGAAAAGACAAAGAAAGAATAGGACTACTGTGCCTTTCAGGCATGTCATGCAAGGCAATTAATATGAAGTTGTCTATGGGGCTGGCAACCTCATGAAAAACAGAGAAACCAACGCTGTAGAAGCAAGTGAATGCTTGATACAGGCTTCCTGTCAGGTGACCAGCTACAGTGGTGGTTCCATGCTCCATGAGCAGTGCAAAGGATAATAATGATGAGGATGATGAGGAAAATGTAAGGCATATTTTAGCTCGTTATACTTGACTTGACTTTGATCCAGTGTCATTGAGTGTTAGCTCTTGGTGACCTTGATGTCATTTATGTGGTACTAGCTCTTTATATTAAGACTCTTTAAAATCATAATCTTCAACTCAAGTCTTAAATTGTTTCTACTGTTTGGCTCTGAAACATGGAGAACATCAAAAACAATAACCAAAAAGTTGCAGACTTTACTAAATTGTGATTGTGGAGAAATGAAGGATTGAACATGGAGAACATCAAAAATAATAACCAAAAAGTTGTAGACTTTACTAAATTGGTGCCTGTGGAGAAATGAAGGATTGAACATGGAGAACATTAAAAACAATAACCAAAAAGTTGTAGACTTTACTAAATTGGTGCCTGTTGGGAAATGAACGATTGAACATGGAGAACATTAAAAACAATAACCAAAAAGTTGTAGACTTTACTAAATTGGTGCCTGTTGGGAAATGAAGGATTGAACATGGAGAACATTAAAAACAATAACCAAAAAGTTGTAGACTTTACTAAATTGGTGCCTGTGGAGAAATGAAGGATTGAACTGGTTTGATAAAATCTCTAATGTGGAGCTGATGACAAGAACCAGACCAGAGCCAGTGGAACAAGAGATGGGAAGGAGATGCTGGCAGTGGAGATGGACACATATTGAGGAAACCTGTTTAGAGCACTAGCAGGCAATCCTTGTTCTGGAAAATTGTAGGAACCACATTGTACATCAAACATACATAGACAGAAAATTGTAGCAGTCATATTGAACATCAAATATACATAGATGGGAAATGTAGCAACCACATTGTACATCAAATATACATAGACAGAAAAGTGTAGGAACCACATTGTACATCAAACATACATAGATGGGAAATGTAGCAACCACATTGTACATTAAATATACATAGACAGAAAATTGTAGCGGTCATATTGTACATCAGATATACATAGACAGAAAATTGTAGGAACCACATTGTACATCAAACATACATAGATGGGAAATGTAGCAACCACATTGTACATCAAATATACATAGACAGAAAATTGTAGCAGTAATATTGTACATCACATTTACATAGATAGAAAATTGTAGGAACCACATTGTACATCAAATGTACATAGCAAATTGTAGCAACCACATTGTACATCAAATGTACAGACAGAAAATTGTAGCAACCACATTGTACATCAAATGTACAGACAGAAAATTGTAGCAACCACATTGTACATCAATTGTACATAGACAGAAAGTTGTAGCAACCACATTGTACATCAAATATACATAGACAGAAAATTGTAGCAACCACATTGTACATCAAATATACATAGACAGAAAATTGTAGCAGTCATATGGTACATCAAATATACATAGACCGAAAATTGTAGATGAGACAGGTCTGTATTTCAGAGCTGGCATTTGCTGATGATGTTGCCCTGATTGCTAAATCAGAGGCACATCTCCAATCCAACCTGCACGTCTGGAAGGAAGAGCTGGAGTAGAGAGGGATGGTCATAAGCAACTCTAAAACAGAATCCATGGTGATATCACGAGGAGAAAGAAGACATCAGATTAAGCTGGGAGAACAGGTCCTGGAGCAGGTTGACCACTTTAAATACCTCGGAGCTATTATAGACCGAAAGGGAGGCATCAAAGAAGTGTTGGCCACTCGAAAAGCAGCAGCTGGGAGACTTTTTCAGGCCATAAATTGAGGATTCCTCAGCAAGAGAGAGATTGGTAAGAAAATGAAGATGGCTGTATACCGCTCCACCTATGTCCCAGTCTTGACATATGGATGTGAGTCATGTGCAATGACTACAACCCACAAAAGCGAGATCCAAACCTCAGAAATGAGGTATCTGAGGAAGGTGGTTGAAGTAACAAGAAGAGACATGGTCCGCAACCAGACGATACGTCAAGGCCTAAAATCCCACCCCCTGCAGACCCAAGTAGAACAGTCCCAACTAAGATGATTTGGCCATGTCTGCAGAATGGGAGAAGATCAGCTACCATGACAAGCATGGGGAACAAAGAGCCAGGGATCCAGACCCCCAGGACAACCCAGAGTCCGCTGGGAGGACAACATTAGACAATCTTTGAAGGACGGAGGACTAGAATGGAACCAGGCCAGGAGGAAGACAGCCGATAGGATAGTCTGGCGCTCTCTCTTCCAAACCTCTACACCTCAAGGTCTTTCCATGTCTTCTTCACCCCATTCATGTCTGTCTCCAATTCTCGTCTCTATTATTCTTTGATCTCTCTCTACCTCACTTACCCTGGACATTCCAGAACAAGGACTGGGTTGTAAATTTAGTTGACCTGTCCATGTAATCCATTTCTCTTAAGCATGGGTCAAAAGTTAGTCAGTCACACATATCTGTTACAAATATACAGAGATTATAATCTTAAAATTTGGCTTGTTCACCAGCGTGTCCATTTGGTTGGTTTGGAGGCAGCTGTAAGCAGAAATGTTCCTGTGCTAAAGGCCAGCCTTGTTACCATGTCAATGGTCAGTGCGTGTGTCCACCTGGGTTAACGGGCAGGAGATGTGAGAGCCGTGAGTAAATAGTTTATCTCCTTCTCTCTGTGATAGATTTTCTTTATTTCTGTGATTGATCTTCTTTCTCTGTCGCTGATACAGCTTCTCTGTGATCCATCTTCATTACATCTAAAACACATCTTCTCTGTGATAGATCTGCTCTCTGTAATAGATCTTTTTCTGCCCATGATAAATATTTTAGTCTGTGATAGATCTTCTTTCTATTTGTGACAGTTCTGTGATATAACTGTGGGTTAGCCCGGAGTGCAGTAATGTTGATTCCGTTCAACAATAACAATAACTTGAGACAGTTGTAAAAGTACCAGTTTTGTTGTATAAACAATATTGTCATGAATTCCATAGTCCAATACAGTTCCACAGCCAGCACATTTCCCTTACTGCAGTTTCACTAAGCCTTTTAAGTGTTGATCGTAATTACTGTATATGTTTTCAGAATGTGAACCAGGCACGTTTGGACCAGGATGTCAAGGCTTTTGTAACTGTAGTGAAAATATGGTTTGTCATCATGTCTCTGGACAATGTATGTGTCGGTCAGGTTTTTACGGGAAGAACTGCAGCAAGGGTAATGTTTGCACGCTTGTTTGAGATGTATATCTCTGTTAATTGTGTGTTTGGGGTGGTAATTATTGATGTTTGCGGGGTAATGTGTGTTGTCGTCTGATACTGCTGACAAGGGTATTGCCAGAAGTGTCGGGCTTACAATGGTGGCCGACCTATTATTTATCAACGCGAACGTGGGCCGTATGGATGGCCAATGAAGACAATGTCAACGTAACAGGCAATGTCAGGGTTGTAAGATTGACCAACGTGTAGATCAAGCAGGCTGGACCCATGTAGAACATTGACAATATATTTTATTATGCGTAGACAGGAACAACGACATCATAGGTAGACGAATGGTTCAAACGTAGTTACATCGAGCAATAAGTATCAATACAGCCGTTTGATTGACATCACCGGTCCTTATGAACTGAAGGTCATCGCCTTGACAAAATACATGGTTGTTGCGAAGGAACCATGTTTTAACTTCTTTATGTATTATAAATTAATCTGGAACATCATTGCTCCTGATGCCAGAGGGACGCAATAGCCATTGATCATAACTGGTTCAATGGAAGCTCTGCCATAGCAAACAGGGCCATCAGTCTCTGAGGCATGAGACGTAGTGATCAGCTGTTTTCTGGCAACAATTATAAAAACTTGAAGGCTTCATGGCAAAGTTCTGCAGGAATAAGCTTCATCGCCTTTCAATACATCTGCATGTTAACCTGCATGTGTCTTCTCTTCACTTCAGAGTAAGAACATCAAAATATGTCTATCACAGATGATTAATATATTATAATGCCTCAAGGGTATGATTTGTATAGCAACAAATCGACGCAGCAAAGCGCGTCATCTGCATTCATTGATAATGCAGAAAAGTGCGCAAAAATATTTAAAATATACATTTATTTCAGATGCGCTCACATGTGCGTCTATCAAGACTAGACTGGCATGTGAAAGTCTCACACACTTAACTCCCACGCGAAAAAGGACTTGACAATCTCATTTATTGTACAAAGTTTCATAAAGGTCTATCATCTGTAAGTGGAAGAAGGAGAGACAGTCATAAAGAGACAGACATATGAATTTATTAATACCTCAGCCCCTTCTTCAAAGCCCACAGGGCCAGATGTCTTTCGAAATTTGGAATGTTTTGAATTTCAGAATGGTATTACAGTACATGGATTGTATGTATACTGCATAGTACAGTAACACCTTATCGGGGAATCACACCATAAGCAAACACATTAACATTTCTTCTTCTTCTTCTTCTTGCGATCGCATCTTTGATGATTACACCGTCAGACGAGTTCTCATGATGAATTCGACTGTTGTTTGAAGTTCCTCTTTAACTCCATATAGCTTTGAGTTTAGTGTTGAGTCATTGGGCCAGTATATCTTTCTTAACTGGTCATACAGAGGACAGTCCTGTAGAACATGCTCAGCAGTTTGTTCGTTTAATCCACATGTGCACAGTGGTGAAGCAGACAATCGTAGCATTAACATTTCTAAAATTCCAGTTTATATTAAAAAGAATTGCTAAAATGTATATATTTTTTTTTTAAATTTAATGATGAAAAATATCCCATTCAGCCTCAGATGGGTTATAATTAGGATTTATATTGTTTTCAATTCCAAATAATCTGATCAAATGTGTTGTTGTCTAATGTTGAAAATGTACAAGTTTTATCACAGTTTTTAACACCAAAATTGTTTTAATTTTAGAAGACCCGCAATGTAAAGTTCTGCAAAATTAGTATTTAATTACTATCTTTTAAATTTCACCAATTTATCGTTATTATAATGTGGTGACACAGATGATCTCAGATGCGACTATATAGTACCAAGTTATTGTTTTAAGTGTACATCTATAATAGAATGCAATTGTCTCAGCTATGTATCTGATATCTCACATCGGCTTGGCTCACGTTGTGCGCACGAGTGACACTCTATGAAAAAAAGTCCGATATTCAGAGCTTTTTGAATTTAGTATTCAGGATTTCAGTACCTGTAATAGACGTTCTAGACTTTGAAGCTACAATAATAAAAAAAACACAATCATAAAGTTAAATGCCCTGTGTAGTTCTAGAGGTTTTTATGGAGACAAAGAGAACAGGACTGCTAAACCCTGCCACTAATATGAGGTTGTGCATGGTGGGGGCTGGCAACCTCAACATACGAAACAAACTGTCATAGAAACCACAACTTCAAGGGCATGTCAATGTTTGGTGCAGGCTTTGTTCAAGGTCGAAGGGACCAACTGCACTGATGGTTCAATGATCTGTGATGATGATGATGATGATGTGGTTAAATGAGAGAATGGCTTTTTTTTTTCTTTTAAAATTATTAATAAACTAGTGTAAAAGCCCGTCATAAGACGGAAATTAAATTCAATAGCATCAATACCTAACTGCAATTTTACTTATTCAGACACTTTTGGAAAAACAATGTTAGTTGTGAACATTTAATTGGCGACTGCGCCATCTTTGCTGACGTTTATGATTCAAGTGCATATGACGCTCTTGGGGTGTTTCGTTGTCCATTTTCTTTACTAACACTCAACTTGTTGGAGGAAATGTATGTGGAAATTTTACACAAAATATTTGTTTTAAATCCGGTGTTAACTCTCTTCAGACCTGATATTTTGTATCATTTTCTCATACTCTGATATATCTGACTTCTAATGTTCCTTGATACATTATAATTTGAAGTCTACACAAGAGTGTTATACATCAAATTGTTTGTAATTGAACAGACTACCATATTTAGATGTAAAATTAATATTTTAAAAATTTATATTGATGTGAGTTTTAAAAAATTGAAGGAAAGTCAACAGGAAAAATACACAAAAATTATAAACATGATATTTCACAAAGAAGAAAAAAATAAACTGTTATCAGAACAATTAACAACAGTCATATTTTATTGTAGTCTGACCATTTCTGCATTATATGTTACATTTCCAAAACAATTCAACATTAAATAATAAAATTATGCAAATTTTTGAAATGTTACATAACTATGTTTTTCAACAACAACAAAAAAAATTTGGTACTGGTCTAGAAAGCGGGCCCCGGAAGTTCAGGTTTTTGAAAACGCGAATCCGACTTTTTATTTAACAACTCCCGATCCGACTTTTGGATTTTTAATCTCATTTTACATATATTGATTATCTCTTCCCCCCCCCCCCCCCCCCCCCCCCCCCCCCCATTCGACGATCCGACCGCCTTTGTATCAACATGGAGTTCAATTTATCGATCTTGCCACGCACTGAAAATGACGCTGTCAAATTTTTACAAGCGCGTGGCATATTGCCGGCTGAAAGAATTTGTACTCTTGGCCATGAAATGAAACTTCATTGTTACACCGCTGGCAGAATAAGATGGATCTGCAGGGAACGGAAGCATAAGGAGAGAAGAGAGCTACGTAGTGGCACGTGTTTGCAGTCGACGAAACTATCCCTAGTGAACGTTATCTCGTTTATCTATCACTGGAGCCATGAGTCAACCTCAGTGAAAGTATGTGCTAGGGAACTGCTTATTTCCAAAACAACTGTTGTGGAATGGAATGCGTTCTTACGTGAAGTATGCGTCTTTTCTCTTTCAAAAGTGCAACATTGTCAGATTGGAGGTGAGGGTCACATTGTTGAAATCGATGAGAGTTTATTTTCGAAACGGAAAAACAACACTGGAAGAATCCTACCGCAACAATGGATTTTTGGAGGAGTGTGTCGCGAAACAAGTGAAGTCTTCTTGGTGCCAATCCCAGATAGGAGCGCAGCAACTCTCTTAAAAGCAATAGTTGAACATATCAAGGAAGGTTCAACCATCTATTCTGACTCATGGAGAGGGTACAGAAGCGCTGACATCGAGGCATCTGGATTTTCTCATTTTCAAGTCAACCACAGATACAATTTTATTGATCCAGACACGGGCGTACACACGCAAACAGTGGAAAGAATGTGGGGCAGCGCTAAGTGGAGAAATAAAAAACCATCGAGGTACAGCTAGACAACATCTGAAAACCTACCTAGCCGAGTTTATGTGGAGGTCGAGAGTACCTACAACTAGAAATGTATTTGAAGCTATCCTTGAGGACATTTCACTTTACTGGCCTCCAGAATAGACATTGCATTTTTAAGCCATCTACGGTCCTTTTCAGGGGCCTGAATATCTATCAAAGTTAACAATCAACAATCACTGAGTATCACTAAGTATGCACAGTTATCTCCCCCCTTTGCAAAACAACGGCAAGACGGTTGGGTTATCTCCCCCCTGATAAGATACATATTTCGTCTACCATTTCGTAAATTGTGTTTCGTTTCGGAAAAAAGTCTGGGGCCCGCTTTCTAGACCAGTACCAAAAATTTTTTTAAATCTTCCACTGAATACATTACAGTTATTTTAGGTAGTTGCAACATCTTAGCTAACATAATGAAATATGACTTCAGTAGACATATTTCTAAATGAAATGCTACAGAAGGATGTTGAGAATACCCTGGACAGAAAAAAAGACCAACAGAGAAGTACTGCACTCACTAAACGTACAGGAACATTGGCTCCTAAATACCATCGCAATAAGGAAGCTGAAATTTTTCGGTCATATAAAAAGACATAATAGTCTGGAAAAAACAGTGATGGAAGGCATGGTTCCTGGAAAAAGGGGAAGGGGTCGACCTAGACGACGGTGGACCCAGGACATCACAGAGAGTCTGAACTTGTCTTTGGCTGATGCAGGTCGACTTGCCCAGAATCGTGATGCGTTCAGAGCAGCTGTAATGGAGACAACGTTCTGGAAAGAATATGTCACATGATGAGACATATTTCTAGTGTAACACTGTATGATCACTAACACATAAGTAAAATCAGTTATGAGGGTGACATAATAAAGACTCAACACATCTTTATATATTTCCTACTAAGGCTTGTGGTATTCTGACAGACAATTCCTACCTGCATGAAAACATTTTTTAAAAATATCACATACTTTACATTTAACTTTTTCTTTTTCTTTCAATCTTTACAATCTGATATCAAAGCTTACAACTTCTTTTTGTCTCTGTACACTTGGGGTCCATGGTGTGCCGAGAAAAAACTGGTGGCTTTGAAGCGAGTAGTGCATCATACAAACTTACGTTCCCCAATTCCGGATTAGTTCTTCTGTAAAATCTAGCTGACCATATCTAGCTGGTCTTCCACATCTGGGTGTTTTTTCTGCTAGTCTTGAAATAAAATGTAAGCATCTACCATAGCAATATCCAGAAAATGAAAAAAAGAGTTATCCAATATTTATTGGTCTTTCTCAAAACATTGTACTTGTTAATTGGCTGGTCACTTCTGTCCACTACTTTCATAACTAACTACAGTATAAGCTAAACCAAATGGTCCATTTGCAGTGATTCTACCTAAATAAACATCAAAGTATATCCACTAACAGCATCAGCAAGAACCCATAATTTCATCCCCCATTTTGTTGGCTTGTCTCTAATATACTGTCAAAAAGAAAACACCCTTTTCTTATATATATTTTCTTATATTCTTTCATAAAATTACAATTTGAAGAAGTCAATGGGTGTCAAAAACTGCTTTGTATTTTCTCTGGTGCTTACCTCTGACAGTTGCAGACTGGAACACTCTCAGACGAAAAAGGTGGAGGGTTGGAAGGTGGGCCTTCATCAAGTCCATCATAACCAAAACATCTGCAAGAAGAACAATTTAAAATTAATTTTTACAGATCAACAATAGAATTCAAAGTTACAGTTTAGTGTACACAGGAACATTGACACACATTACATTTTCCGTACAAAGGAATACTGTCAATCATAAAGTCATATGATGTAAATAATAATTTTTAAAAGCAGAGACACAGGGCGAATGAGGTCAGAAAAATCAGCTGATTCAGAAGTTACGTCAGATCCACTTTATATTTATTTCCTAGTGCCATGAGTTCTTTGTTAACTGTTTGAAAGGTGAAATATTTGTTTCTTTTTTCAAAAACAAACTGATTCAGAAGTTACGTCAGATCCACTTTATATTTATTTCCTAGTGCCATGAGTTCTTTGTTAACTGTTTGAAAGGTGAAATATTTGTTTCTTTTTTTTCAAAAACAAACAGAAAGCAGCTATACTGACTACAATAGCCCACTAAAATGACTGTTTTACTACTTTTCAAAATCAGCTGTCATTTCGTTAACGAAGTAACATTACCTTTACATGTACGGCTGGTGATCTGAGTTGTTCTGAGTTGTATTTTCGCCATCCAACTCATCAGACGTTTCCAAGTCCTCTGAATAATCATCAAAACAGGAATCTACATCACTAGATGCATTGTAGTCATTTTCAGACTGCATTTTGTTTACGACCTGTTAAGTCGAGTTGATCGGAAAAAATCCAAAATGGCGGACGGACAAATTCAGTGTTTACGTTTTTCTGCGTGTGATTTCAAAGTCAAAATAAGTGAAAGCTGCATATTTTTTAGCACAAATATAATTTTTAACATGTATTCTTAATATAAAACATAGATTTGAAGTCAAAATTAAAAAATAAATGTGCTTTTTTTACTTCAAAAGTCATCGTTCCGTTTGGAACGATTTTTTATATATCCGGTCTGAAGAGTGTTAAAGTCTGAACAGGCACGCCGTTCACAGTTAGATTTTATTGGCGCATGCACACCAACACTTGCACAACTGTTCATGCACACCGTCATTTGCACATTCTTCTTTCGTAAGTGTTTCTATTATCGGGAGTGTACCTAAATAAGGGAAACAATACAATTAATGTCTAACTTTCAACCAAAGTTGCATCCCTTAGCGTTACACACTGACAGAAAAAGCTGGGATTTTATATATAGGATTTTTCTTTCTTAAAGTGCCTAGAACCATCTCTACAGTTTGCCTCCTTGCAGAAAGCTTACACCAGAGGGGTTCATTTGTTCTTACAGTGGGTGCTTTCTGCAGTAGTGTATTATACAAGTTGAGAGTTGCTGGCTGTAGACACAACTTTAGTTTAATTGTGTGTGTTAAAACATGTTTGTTGAGAGCACTACTCTTATTCTTTCCTTTGGTAAAGATTTGTTGCATAAAATACTAGTTTGTTTTATTCAATCCTGCTTTTGCTTCAGTTTTATTCATTTCGTTATTGTGTTTTGCTCAAATATTCAACAGAGAGGACAAAAGAAAAGCCAGAAAAAATTAAGGGTGAAGAAAATGTGGGCCAAAAGAAACCTTTGATCAAAAACCACAAAATGCTGAAAGATAAATCTGCCCTTAGCAAGCTGAAAGCGGGTATGTCCATAAAGTTTATTTCTCAGATGTGCAACTTTCAGATGTTGATCTGTGTTAACTCTTTCTGTACCAGGCCGTTTTTAGGTTTGGTCCTGGCATTAATGAATTTTAAGTTTTTCCACAGGTAATGTTTTAACCCATCAGTGAACATATATATGTGTTAAAAAGTTATATAGATATTAATCACATCACAAGGTCTTTTATATTTGGACAGATGCCCTAATATAACCTGTGTCGCACCTCACCAAAAAGAGGCTAATTTTTTATTTTTTAAACTGTGAACAGTTATCTTATCTCTAGATAATAATTGTCATTGTATGTCTGTAGCAACGTGAGCCAGCACTGTGCTGACTGAGGGAGACAGTCCAAATCCAAGTGATGGCAAACAGTTACATCCCTTGACAGATACCTTTTCTTTTAAATATGCAAATGAAATGTACAGTTTAGGGAATACATCTGGCTGCCATCTGTTTCCTTGACTGACATAATATGTTCATTTACTCTCTTGTCTAGTGGTTAGATCACTAGTCTCTCGCTGCAGAGGTGCCAGGTTCAAATCACGGTACCGACACGCTCCAGTCTGCCCAGCTGTAAATGGGTACCTGAGGTTTTTTTTTAGTTAGGGAAGGAAAAGGCAGCGAGAAGGGGAACTGGTCACCCCACCTCTCGATGCTGGTCCTAGTATGATAAAGTCTCTAACACTTCACTCCCCTACTGCAGTATGTGCTATTGAACTACCTTTACCATTTACTATCTTGTATACTAGATTGATAACAATCACCTCTTTGTTTTGTGAAGATGCTAGAGTACCTGGTTAAGTACTACTGGAGTTTTTTATTCATTCTTTCATTTGTTAGACCACAGCATCCTAAGGAGCGTAGGACTTCGTCAAACATTTGATCGGATGCCTAGCCTTCTCGGATAAGGGCGAAAAAAATAGAAGGTCCCATGGGCAAGTTGCGCATGTTAAAAATCCCACGGCAGTTGGAAATCGTAAAGAGCTTATCAGGCCGCTGCCCTGGCAAAATTTAAAAATTAGGAAACCTACCCACCACAAAAATATGTATAGAATGTGTGATTCCTATACATTATATACACACATTGGAACTCTCGCCGGTGCTACAGAGTTCGTGCACTGCACTGAGATCCTCATTGTGTGATCTAAGGGAGGAGATCGGAGCACTGATGGTGTTGTCCGTGTACAACGAAGATAGTCCTTAAAAACCAAACCAAACCAAGTTTATTTATATAAGTTGGTTGTTGTTTTGTTTCCATGACTGAAAAACAGGAGAGTTTGCTTAAGTGAAAAACAGTAGAGTTTGCTTGAGTGAAAAACAGGAGAGTTTGCTAGACCGAAAAACATAATTTGACTCAGCAGTTCCTAAAATGTATGTGGAATGTTTGTCCAACATAACAATCAGAATCTTCTTGTCAAACATCTTGACAGCACTATTATATAGCTGTAAACAATGGAGAACAACAAAAATGACAGCTAAAAAGTTACAGACTTTCATAAATGGATGCTTACTTGGAAAAGAAGTATTGAAATGATGAGGCAAGGTCACCAGTGTGGAACTGGTGACATGAACCAGACATATAACAGTGGAACAAGATGAGAGGAGAAGACTCTGGCATTGGACAGGACATACACTGAGGAAACCAGTTGATAGAATTACAAGGAAGTCCTTGTTTTGGAATTGCCAGGAAAAGACAAGGGAGAAGAAGACCCAAAAACACATTTAGAAGAGAACTATAGACGCCCTTGAAATAGATGAAACAGATGTGGAAAAATCTTTAATGGAGGAAACAAGATGGTATGGCTTAGAGAGTATTTGTTGATGGCCTATGCTCCACAGGGAGTATAAATATGATGACGATGATGATGATGAAGAAAGTCTTTACACCTGGTCCAGATACGGTAAAGCTACAATGAATAAATAATATTTATAGATACGTTACATTAATTTACAAATCATTTTTGTCTCAGCATCTTGGATATTTGGTAAGGCTGTCTGTGTAACTATGGTGTGTGCTTCACAGAGTAGATTGAGACATGCACACTATTGCTCCCATGTATTTTTTGTTTAATGGTGCTTGGGTTAAACAAGAAACAATACTCATACCAGTAAATAACTGTCAGGAATAGTGAAGACAGAATTTTTACAGTGCCATAAAGCAGTAACTTGTCAGCTTTTTTTTAATTTCCAGATAAAAGCACAAAAAAAATTCTTCTGTTTCTTTAAGTGCCATGCCAGATGGGGTCATTCATGTCTATCCACAACTTTCTGTCCTCAGTACTGCAAATTGTAATGTTATGATGTATGTATATAAGCATTACCTCGTCATCTACACAAGCACACACATGTTTCAGAAGGCACTCAGTAAAAGCATGTTCAGTTTGTAGCCATGTTTATTTACAGGATATCGTACATGTGAAGATTCGCATATTATTACAATGTGTGGTTCGTATTATTAATGTATCATATTATATTACATCCCCCCTTTTTTGAAAAAAAAATGTGTGCAAACATTTCCAACGAAATGTTTCATGTGAGAAAGGATAAGTATGTGTAATGCTCAGTGTGAGTATATATATGTCACTGTCTGTATCGGCTGGGAGGTGTCACTGTACGGCCAGAACGAGTGGTGTAAAGTGCTGGTGGTTCTGCGGAAGTCCCTGGTTTAGCTTGAGTTGGTTGTGATTTCGGCCTTGGCGCTTGTTGGTTTTGTGGGGCACCAAGGTCTGGAGTTACTGCATTGTCTGTTGAAAGCATGGGAATTCTCTGTTCTGTTGTATTCTGTGGGATTTCTCTTATGTCCACTCTGTTTCGCCTCAGGAGGTTGCTGCTGCTGTCTGGTCTTAAAGTATAGCTCCTGGGTTCAGGGTTTCTGGAAATGATTGTTGCTTTTGACCATGTGTCATTGTTGTGGTTGTAGGTAGTCACATGCTGACCAGGATATAATGGTGGTAAGTCTTTAGCACATTTGTCATAGTTGGATTTCTGAACTTGCTGACGATGCTGAAGTTGATCATATGTGCTGTCTCTATGTTGTGGACGGAAGTGGACCTTAGATGGTAGGAGGTCTTTAATTCTTCTATCAAACATAAGTTCTGCTGGACTGTCGATCTTACTGTCTACCGGTGTTGTTCTCCATCTCAAGAGTGCTAGGTGTACATCCTCTGTTCTTGTTTTCTTCATGATTGACTTGATAGTTTGTATCTGTCTCTCAATGAAACCATTAGATTTAGGGTATCTAGGTGATGATGTTGTGTGTTTGATCTTCCAGTCCTTAGTGAAGTTTCTGTATGCTTGACCTGAGAAATGTGGACCGTTGTCTGATCTAATTTCATCTGGGATGCCAAACATGCTGCAATACTTCTTTGTAATGTCTGCAATAACAGCTGATGGTGAGGGTTGTGGAAGTTTCTCAATGATGGGAAATTTGCTGTAGTAATCAGCAATAATAAGATAGTCATTATTGTCGATTGAGAAAATATCAGTTCCTATAATGCTCCAAGGGCTCAATGGTATGTCTGATGGTATGAGAGGTTCTCTGCACTGCCTATTTGCATGTTCTTGGCAAATTGAACAGTTTTTACATAGTGTTTCTATGTCCTTGTTTATCTGTGGCCAGTAAACATCTTTCTTTGCTCTCAGTTGTGTCTTCACAATACCAAGGTGACTATTATGGAGCTGTTTAAGGATGATATCGCGTTGTGTTTCTGGTACAACAATGCGATCTCCTTTAAGGATCAGACCATCTTCGATGCTTAACTCGTCCCTGATCGAGTAGTATGGACGGATGTGTGTTGGAACTTCCCTGATAGAGCTTGGCCATCCGTGGTATATCAGTTCTTTGAGAGAGTTAAGGATAGGATCTCTCATTGTGTCTTCTCTGATGTGTTCAAGCCGATTATCGCTAAACTTGACAAAATCAACTTTGATGTTTGGGGTAAGATCTGCTGTCTTGTTGGGGTTTAGTAGTCTGCTGAGAGCATCTGCAAGACCTATATCCTCTCCTGGGATATACTGAATATTAAAATCATAACCTTGTGTTTCCAATAACAGAGCTTGTAGTCGTGGTGGTGCTGAAGCTATTGGTTTTTTATGAATCATCTCAAGTGGCTTGTGATCTGAGAGAATTGTAAATGGGCGGTTGAAAAGAAATGTGTGGAAGCGTTTGATTCCAAAACGTACAGCTAGCATTTCTCTTTCAATGTTTGCAAGTTTCTTTTCGCCATAACTTAATGATTAGCTTGCGTAAGCTACAGGACGAAGTTCTTTGGCATAGTGTCCTTCAGGATTTTTGTCTGGTTGCAAAAGTGCTGCTCCTAGGCCTTTCAGACTGGAATCAACCATGAGAAAAGTGGGTGCTTGCATGTCATAGTATTTCAAGCATGCATCAGATGATATGAGGGTCTTCAAGTGGTTGAATATGTGTTGGTAGTCTTCTGACCATTCATACGGAGTTTCATTCTGTAGTAGAGATCGCAAAGGTTCTGCAGCAGCTGACAAATTTGGTATGAATTGTGCTAGGAAATTGACAGCACCTAAGAATTGTTGCAGTTCCTTCTTTGTAGCTGGTGTTGGCATGTCATGAATATCTTCAACCTTTTTAGGGTCTGGTTTTACACCATTCTGGGTGTACAGCAATCCAAAAAATTGTATCTCCGTTGCCTTAATTGTACACTTTTTGCTGTTGAATGTTAGCCCATCGGCCTGTGCTACATGCATCAAGTTAATCAAGTTACGGTCGTGTTCTTGTTCTGACCTGCCGCAGACTACAATGTCATCCGCAATAGCCACTGTACCAGAACATTGCTCAACAATGTTGTCAATCTTCTGTTGAAAGATGTCTTGTGATACATTCAAACCAAATGGGAGTCTCTTGAAACAATATCTGCCGAATGGTGTTCGAAAAGTTGTAAGGAGTTGACTTTCCTCTGCTATCTCAACACTCCAGTATCCGTGTACAGCATCTAGTTTAGAAAAATATTTGGCATTGTGGAATCTGTGAGTTATCTCTTCCACTGTATGCATTTTGTGTGGACAGCGCTTTAGACTGTTGTTTAAGTGTTTTGGGTCAAGGCAAACCCGAAGAGAACCATCCTGCTTCAGAACGGTTGTGATACTACTACACCAATCAGAATGCTCTTCAACCTTTCTAATAACATCATTCTGCACCATCTTTTCTAGTTCTGTGGCAAGTTTCTGTTTAACGTGTATAGGATACTTTCTAGGTGGGTCTATCTTTGGCTCAGCGTTGTCTTTTAAAAAGAATCTTGCCTTTCCTGGAAGTTTGCCTATTCTGTCGAACTGTTCTGGGAATCGCTGTTTAAGGTCATCTACTCCAGTGACGTGTAGAGTAAGATGTTCTTTTTTGTCAGCTTTAATGTTGTTAATAGTTACCACACTCAGCTTTTCGCACATTGGTAAACCCAAAATTGCAGGTCCTTCAACATCTACCAAGTAAAATGTTGACGATGTCCATTCAGAGTCTCTGTATAAACATTCAAGTGTTACTGCTCCGAAACAGTCTATACTTGTTCCATTGTAAGCTCTTAGCTTTGTCCTGCCACTCCTACGTTTTACATCCCTTGTGGGAAATCCTTGCTCATCCACCTTGTCAGGCATGATCTGTCTGAATATTCTTAAGGGTAGAGTGTTACCTTGGGCACCTGTGTCTATCTTGAACCGAATGTTTCTTTCTTTGTGCATTTTAATTCCTGGTATTCGGAATTGTACCTTGCAGAAAGCCTGCGTTCTCTTTGGTTCATTACTGAAAGTTAGTATCTTCACAGTATCAAAAGTGGAAGGATCACTTTCTTCACTGGAGTCAAGGTCCTCAGTCATCATAGAGTGTGTTTGTTTTGACGACTTTCTGCTGTGAAGTTTGTGTTGAGCACTGTCTTGTTTCCTCTTGAAACATAATTTTATCCAGTGGCCCCTCTTTCTGCAGTAATGACATGTAGAGTCTTTAGCTGGACAGTGGTTTTGTATGTGGTTTAGGCCACAACATTTACACATAGCACCTCTGCTTGTGTTGTGTTTTTCTTGTTGCTTCGAACCAGTTGCTTTGTTTTGTTTGGGTTTATAGCTTTTTACTGCATCCACCTGGGCTGTTACTGTACCTTGCTGAATTTGTTTAATGTTTAGTGCTTGTGCCTCGTGTTTCCTGCCTTCATCCAGAAGTTGTTGTAAAGTTAGTGTATCACTCTGGCTCAGTATCCATTTCTGGAACTCTGGCATTGGTGTGCTGAGAAGGATCTGTTCAATAATTCGCTCTTTTTCTTCTTCTTTGTTAAATTTGCATACACTTGTTTTCTCCTTGATGCGAGTGAAAAAATCATCTAGACTTTCACCAGGTTTCTGTCGCAGGTGGTGAAGTTCTAATCTTGCCGCTCTAAAGTTCGTGTGCTTTATTATCAGACGTTTTTCAAATTCGTCCAATATGGCTGCGGGGTCTGTCGCCGACTCCACAGGCATGGCGGTAGCAAAACTGTTGTAAATTTTCAAACCTTCATCGTCCAATGCTTCTAGGATATATGGAGTTAGGGTTTGTCCTTCCAGACCAGTGGTCTTGGTATATAGATCTATGCGTTGGCGCCATAACAAGAAAGCTTCACTCTTATCATCTTGACCGGCGAATCTCATTTGCGGTGCGTTGCGATATTGTTTCGCCGCCATGGCTGACCTCGATGACGAATAAACTGTACTCACGTGTTATCGTGTAGCTGTTTTGCGTCAGTCCGGTATCGACCGCTGCCACCATGTAATGTTATGATGTATGTATATAAGCATTACCTCGTCATCTACACAAGCACACACATGTTTCAGAAGGCACTCAGTAAAAGCATGTTCAGTTTGTAGCCATGTTTATTTACAGGATATCGTACATGTGAAGATTCGCATATTATTACAATGTGTGGTTCGTATTATTAATGTATCATATTATATTACACAAATAATTTCTGCAGCTGTCTTTCTTCCGATTTATAAGCTACTCAGTGTCTTCTCTGTTTGTCCTCGGTTTTTCTCCATTAAACCTGCCATTTTGTCAATCTGGCTTTTTTTTTTTCCTCAAAACATGCCAGTTGTCAATCTGGCTTTGTTTTCCCCCTCATAACATGCCAATTGTCTGGCTTTTTTCCCCTCATAACATGCTAATTGTCAATCTGAATTTTTTGTTTTCCTCATAACATGCCAATTGTCAATCTGGCTTTTTTTTTCCCCCTCATAACATACCAATTGTCAGTCTGGCTTTTTATTTCCTCATAACATGCCAATTGTCAGTCTGGCTTTTTATTTCCTCATAACATACCAATTGTCAGTCTGGCTTTTTTTCCTCATAACATACCAATTGTCAGTCTGGCTTTTTATTTCCTCATAACATGCCAATTGGCAGTCTGGGTTTTTTTACCTCATAATATGCCAATTGGCAGTCTGGTTTTTTTTTTACCTCATAACATGGCCATTGTCAATCTGGCATTTTTTTACCTCATAACATGCCCACTGTCAGTCTGGCTTTTTATTTCATCATAACATGTCAATTGGCAGTTTGTTTTTTTTTACCTCATAACATGTCAATTGGCAGTCTGGTTTTTTTTACCTCACTACATGCCCATTTGAGATACATGGCCAAATTGATTTTATTCTTGTATCCAAAAGATTCAAGTCCAGCATTAATAAAGCCAAGACTAGGACTTTTCCTTGCGCCGACATTGGTAGTGATCACGACATGGTATTTATGACGCTCAAGCTTAAACTCAAAAAGAACTATAATCAAAACAGATGTTCTCAGTTAAGATTCAATTTAGACAAATTGAAAGATCCAGAAATCGCGGGAATCTTTGAGGCAACTGTTGGAGGAAAATTCGCAGCTCTCAACTTTTTGGAGGATGATATCAACTCAAACACAGAGAACATGAAAGACGTGCTCATTGAATCAGCAACAGAAATACTTGGTAAAAGAAAGAAAATAAACAAACCATGGGTTACAGATGACATTCTGAAGTTATGTGATACACGGCGGGAAATGAAAAAGGTTAAGAAAGAGGTTCCTGAAGCAGCATGGCGAATAAAAATATTAGAAAGAAAATGAAACAGGCCAAAGAAAAATGGGTAGCTGATCAATGTGAGTCCATTAATACGAGGCTAATAAAAGGTAACAGCAAGGCAGCTTTTGACACATTAAGAAGACTATCAAAACCCCAACAGCCCAGGGTAACTGTCATAGAAGATAGCAATGGGGCTCTGCTCAATGAAAAAACAGCTGTAATGAGAAGGTGGACAGAATATTGTAAAGAATTATATAACTGTAAACTTGACACTGACTTAGGCATATTAAACAACATTAAGTGCGAAAACAGAGAACTCGGAAATGCAGCAATACTACGGGAAGAAGTGGAAGAGGCTATATGTTCGATGAAAGGAGGGAAGTCACCGGGTGTGGATAATATACCAGCAGAGCTCTTGAAATATGGAGGACCAGATATAGTAAAAATCATGACAACAATTTGCCAGAAGATATGGAGTACAAAAAAATGGCCAAAAGAATGGACGCAGTCATTAGTAATACCGCTTCCAAAGAAAGGAAATCTAAAAATGTGCAAGAACTACAGAACCATTAGCCTTATTAGTCATCCAAGTAAGGTGATGTTAAGGATACTTTTGAACAGAATAAAACAGAAATCAGAAAAAATCTTGTCAGAGGAACAGGCTGGCTTTAGACCAAAAAGAAGTACCTCAGAACAAATCTTCAATATTAGATTCATTCTTCATAACCCTCCACTCCCAAAGGAGCATAGGCCTTCAACAAACACATGCCAAGTCCTCCTGTCACGTGCCATCATCTCAAGTTCTTTCCATGTTCTCCTCATCATTTTCACCTCTGTTTCCAACTCTCTTCTCCATGTACTTCTTGGTCTTCCTCTGCCTCTCTTGCCCTGCGGGTTCCAGAACAAGGACTGCCTTGTAATGCTATCAACAGGTTTCCTCAGTGTGTGTCCTATCCATCGCCATCGTCTTCTTCTCATCTCTTGTTCCACTGGCACTTGTCTAGTTCTTGTCATCAGTTCTACGTTGGTAACCTTGTCATACCATTTTAATCCCTCTATTCTACGCAAGCACCCATTTATGAAAGTCTGTAGCTTTTTGGTTGTTGTCTTTGTTGTTCTCCATGTCTCAGAGCCATACAATAGGACTGACTTCACATTTGAGTTGAAGATTCTTATTTTCGTGTTGGATCCTATTTCTCTTGATCTCCATATATTTCCCAATGCAATGAAAGCTCCTCTTGCCTTTTGTATTCTTATTTTGATATCGCTGTCTGTCCCTCCAACTTTGTCTATATTACTGCCAAGATATGTATATGATTCTACATCTTGTATTGGTGTTTCTTCAAGTTCAACCCTATTATCATTACCTGCATTTATTCTCATTATTTTTGTCTTTTCCCTGTGTATTTTCAGACCCAATTGCTGTGACCTCTCATCGAGTGTTTTCAATTTGTCCTGCATCTGATTACGGTTATGGGACAGAAGAGCCAAGTCATCAGCAAAATCCAGATCATCCAACTGCTTAGTCAGAGTCCACTGGATTCCATTTCTGTTGTGTGTTGTCGATGATCTCATAACCCAATCTATTGCCAGCAAGAAAAGAAATGGAGACAAGAGGCATCCCTGTCGCACTCCTGTTCTTATCCCAAATGGTTCTGTAAGCTGTCCTTCATGAAGAACTCTGCATGTCATGTCTTCATATGTTTTCTTTATTAAATTAATGATCTTCAGGGGAACTCCATAATGCCTCATCAATTTCCAAAGTGATTCTCTGTCTACACTGTCAAATGCCTTTTCATAGTCCACAAATCCGATGTATAGTGGTGAATTCCATTCCAGACTTTGTTCAACTATTATTCTCAAAGTGGCTATCTGGTCTGTACATGATCTGTTTTGTCGAAAACCTGCTTGTTCATCTCTCAATTTCTTGTCTATGGACTCTTTTAATCTCTCAAGGATAATCCTGTTTAATACTTTTCCTGGCACTGATAGTAACATTATTCCTCTATAATTTGTGCACTCTTGTAAATTTCCCTTCTTAGGCAACTTAACCAGATATCCTTCCTTCCATTCTGCTGGTATCTCTTCCTTTTCCCAGACTTTACCAAGTAATTTATATAACATCTCTGTAGCCGTGTCGATATCTGCTTTGATGGCCTCTGCTGGAATGCCATCAGGTCCAGACGCTTTTCCATCTCTTAGAAGCTTTATGGCTTTCTTTATTTCTTCCTTCGTTGGTCTTTCACCGTTAATTTGTAGCTCTTCTTCTGCTGGCTGGATGTCCGGCGGGTTTTGTGGAGCTGGTCTATTGAGAAGGTCCCCAAAATATTCTGTCCACCTCTTCATTTGCTCTTGTATATTGCTGAGCAGTTTCCCATTCTTGTCTTTTATGAGGCAACTTGTTTGCTTGTATTTCCCTGTTAGCTTCTTTGTGCTGCTATACAGTTCTCTCATATTTCCTTTGGCTGCAGCATCTTCTGCCTCTCTTGCCAACTCCTCAATATACTTCCTCTTGTCTCTTTTGATACTTCTTTTTACTTCTTTGTTTGCTTCTGTGTACACTTCTTGAGCCTTGGCTTTGGAACTTCTGGTTTTGCTTGTGTTTAAATCTGCTTTCTTGTTTTTTCTGTCTTTTATCTTATTGATGGTTTCTGTTGTTATCCATGCTTTTTGTTGTCTTTCCCTTTTCCCCAGTATTTCTTCACATGTCTCCTTCCATACCGTTTTGACCTGCTGCCAATAGTCTTCTGTATTCTCTACATCTTCCAGCTGTTGTAGCACTTGGAATTTGTTGGATACTGTGACCGCAAATTTGTCTCTTGTTTCTTGATTTCTTAGCTGTCCTACATTAAACTGTTGTCTATAATTTTGCATTGTTGCATATCTCTTGAGTTTCATTTTTATTTTGGCTATCAGAAGATGGTGATCTGATGCCACATCTGCTCCTCTATATACCTTTACATCCTGCAATGATGATCTAAACTTCTTCTTTATGCATATATGATCGATCTGATTTTCTGTTCTATGGTCTGGTGATATCCATGTTGCCTTGTGTATTCTCTTATGTGGAAACATGCTTCCTCCTATAGCCAGTTGATTTGAAGCACAGAAGTTTGCGAATAGTTCTCCATTTTCATTCATTACTCCTAGCCCATGTTTTCCCATGACTTCTTCAAATCCGGTGTTGACTGTACCTATCTTTGCATTCATGTCACCCATCAAAATTGTGATGTCTCTTCTTTTTACTTTATCCATAATTTCCTGTAGTTTAGTATAAAATGCTTCTTTCACAGACTCTTCTTTGTCATTAGTTGGTGCATAACATTGGATGACATTTACATGAATTTTCTTTTTAGCTGTTTTGAAAGTAGCTGTTATTATTCTGGGTCCAACAGCTTCCCATTCAATGAGTGCTTTCTGTGCTTCTTTAGATAACATAAGAGCTACCCCTTCACTGTGGTGTGAAGTTTCGTCTTCATGTCCTGAGGACAGCACCAATTCACCTGTGATGAGTTTCTTCCTGTCTACCCCCTTCCACTTTGTTTCACACATTCCCAGAACCTCGATTTTGTATTCCCTCATTTCTGCTGCTACTTGCGCCACTTTCCCTTGTTCGTTTAATGTCCGAACATTCCAGGTGCCAAATCTGGAAGTTCTCCTAGAAGAAAGAAGGTTAGTCAGCAACACAGACTCCTTTCGGCTTTCTCTGTGTTGCATCATACGCCTCCCCGCGAAAGGACCTTCCCCTGTCTTGGATGGCTGTGTTTTATTTCCTTTATTTGACTTGTCCATATTTGTTGAAGTTTTTTGTGGTTTAAATTTTTTTTTACAGGATGGGGTAACCGGCCCCATGCCCAACCCTCCTTAGTCGCCTTCTACGACATGCCTGGCAGGGGACAGTGTTACTATTCTTTGCTCCCCTTTCGGGCCCCGGTGACACACGGGTGTTCAATATTAGATTACTGATCGAAAAACATCTCCAGCATCAACATGATTTATACCATAACTTCATCGATTTCACAAAAGCCTTCGATCGAGTCTGGCATGAAGGCTTATGGCAAATAATGAGAAAATTCAATTTTGATACCAACATCATAGATATCATTAAAGCACTATACAAGGATGCAAGCAGTGCTGTTTTTGCAGGCAACAACATTGGAGAATTTTTCAAAACAACTGTAGGAGTTCGCCAGGGATGTATCCTGTCACCAGTGCTCTTTAATATATATCTAGAACATATTATGCAAGAGGCTCTCTACGATTATAAATCAACCATATCGATTGGGGGCCGACCTCTGTGTAATCTACGTTTTGCTGATGATATTGATCTGATAGCTGGAACAGAATCAGAACTTCAAGACCTTACCTCTAGACTGGAGAAAGTAACAAAAACGTATGGGATGAAAATTAATATAGAAAAAAGCAAGATATTGGTGAATAGCCATAAGAAACATGTTCCGACCAACATTACGTTAAATGGGCAAACGTTAGAAGAAGTTAACACCTTTAAATATCTCGGGTCCACTAAATGTAGTGATGCAAGATCAAGTAAGGAAATCAAGACAAGACTTGAGATGGCCTCAGCTGCCATGACAAGGTTGAATGTGATCTGGAAAAGTAACATCAGTTTTCCTGTGAAGATCAAATTATACAAATCACTTATATTATATATTCTCTTGTATGGGTGTGAGGGCTGGACACTCACTGCAGATACGGAGCGAAGGATTCAGGCTTTCGAGCATAAATGTTATAGAAGAATTTTGCGCATTTGCTATAAAGAGCACAAAACAAATGTCTATGTTAGAGAGAAGATAAACACCTATGCAGGCCACCAAGAACCACTTTTGTCAATAGTGAAACGTCGAAAGCTTGCCTGGTTTGGGCATGTAACTCGTCATGACTCCCTTTCGAAAACGATCCTCCAGGGAACAGTCGAAGGTAAACGGAGAAGAGGAAGGCAAAGAAAATCCTGGGCTGATAACATCAAAGAATGGGCAGGACACGGTTTTTCCACACTTGTACGCATTGCTGAGAATAGAGAGCAGTGGAGGACCCTGTCTGCTGATGCTTCCACCATGGCACCCCTACGACCCATGACGGGTTATGGGTTGAGATGATGATGACATGCCCATTGTCAGTCTGGCTTTTTATTTCCTCATAACATGGCCATTGTCAATCTGGCATTTTTTTACCTCATAACATGCCCACTGTCAGTCTGGCTTTTTATTTCCTCATAACATGCCAATTGGCAGTCTGGTTTTTTTTTTACCTCACAACATGCCCACTGTCAGTCTTGCTTTTTATTTCCTCATAACATGCCAATTGGCAGTCTGGCTTTTTTTTTCCACATAACATGCCAATTGGCAGTCTGGTTTTTTTACCTCATAACATGTCAATTGGCAGTCTGGTTTTTTTTACCTCACAACATGCCCATTGTCAGTCTGGCTTTTTATTTCCTCATAACATGGCCATTGTCAATCTGGCATTTTTTTTACCTCATAACATGCCCACTGTCAGTCTGGCTTTTTATTTCCTCATAACATGCCAATTGGCAGTCTGGTTTTTTATTTCCTCATAACATGCCAATTGGCAGTCTGGTTTTTTTTTTACCTCATAACATGGCCATTGTCAATCTGGCATTTTTTTACCTCATAACATGCCCACTGTCAGTCTGGCTTTTTATTTCCTCATAACATGCCAATTGGCAGTCTGTTTTTTTTTACCTCACAACATGCCCATTGTCAGTCTGGCTTTTTATTTTCTCATAACATGCCAATTGGCAGTCTAGTTTTTTTTTTACCTCATAACATGCCCATTGTCAGTCTGGCTTTTCTTTTTTCCTCATAATATGGTTGTTGTGTAACTCTTGTTAGAGTCATTCATAAATTGGGGCTTGCATCGATTGGAAGGATTGAATTGTTATGACAAAATCACCTATGTGGAACTGATGACAAGAACCATATAAGCGCCAGAATGACAAGAGATGAGAAGAAGACACTGACAATGGATAGGACACACATTGAGGAAACCTATTGATAGCATTACAAGGCAGTCCTTGTTCTGGAATTCCCAGGTTAAGAGGTGTAGAAGTAAACCAAAAAACACAATGAGATGAGAAGTGGAGACAGAATAGAAAATGACTAGGACGGCATGGAAAGACCTTGAGCTGATGGTACACGATAGGAAGACTTGGCATAAGGTCTGTGCTCCTTGGAAGCTGCACGATGATGGAGTGAATGAATGTGGCATGCAACAGTTTTTGTCCAGCAGACATGACAAACTTTAATTAGGAGGGGGAGTGGGTAGTATTGGAAATGGCTGTGGTTTCATATTCTTCTTAAACTCCTGGCGTGATATTTTTGATGTTCAGTTTTATATATTGTAGGTTGTCAATCCTTTCCAGCATGAACTTGATGTTGTTTCATCTTGTTTTTATTTTATTACTCAGACTCATTGTTGTTGATCAGAGTCAACATCACTGCACTCCGAGCAAACCCAGACTCGTACCTTCCATAACATGTAATAATGTGCTCTGTCAAGTTGCTTCTTATATAACATGTAATAATGTGCTCTGTCAAGTTGCTTCTTATATAACATGTTTTTTGTTGTTTTTTTTTTGCGTTCGCCCGCTAATACTCGAGGCGAAATCTCAGGTTATTATTTTTTTATGTCTAACCTGACATTGATTTTACGTGAGTATCCCTTTATTTCTTGTACAGAGACAGGTGTCCCTCGCCATTCAGGCAAATACTCGCCGATTTCGGAGGTACCCATTGCAGCTGGGTCGGCTCAGGAGCCGCCAGTCCCTGGTCGATGACACTCCTTCAAATGTTCTCGCCAGGTCTCGAGTTAATCCAGTCCAAATCCCTGTCGACGAAAAATCCTCAAATGCCGTCGCCCGGGTTTGATCCTGTATCACCCGGTCGCCAGAGCGGTGTTGTAACCACTACGCTAGCGCGGCTCCCATATAACATGTAATAATGTGCTCTGTGAAGTTGCTTCTTATATAACATGTAATAATGTGCTCTGTGAAGTTGCTTCTTATATAACATGTAATAATGTGCTCTGTCAAGTTGTTTCTTATATAACGTAATAATGTGCTCTGTCAAGTTGCTTCTTATATAAAATCTGTTAGCAGTTTTTTTATTGAAATAAGTAATCTCTTTAAATTTGTGAACCAGAAGGAACTGGTTTTGTGAAGTGAATTATTCTCATAATATCCTGATGTAATTATAGTTTTGTGAAGGGGAAAGTCACCCTGAAAGTTTGTTTTTGTGACCTCCAATTTTCTCTGTATCCTTCCTAATGAAGTTCCGCTTGACCATTTCATTTTTTAACATTACTTTTTAATGTATTTATTAATTAATTATGTACCATTTAGTTCCCCAAGGAACATAGGCCTTCAATAAATAAATGCCCATGTCTCCTGCACTGTGCCATCCATCTGGTGATCCCTCCACACCACTTCAACTCATCCTCTCAGCTGTTAATTAATAAGTTAATTATTATAGCTAGTAATAATGGCAAATGTAGAAGCAGTAGCTACAGTGGTTTTAGTGGTACCAAATTGCTACAATAGTGGCTGCGTGCTCCATAAGGCACACAAAAAGAGAAATGATAATAACATAAAATGACCTCAAGATCTCATAATATTTCTGCAGTAAAATTACAATCTTCTTGGGGTAAGAGAGGTAGGTAGAGCAAAAATTACACAAGGAGAAGAGAACTGGAGACAAAAAATTAAAGGGATAAGACATGGCAGATGGCAAAACAGAAAGAACGTGGCTAAATTTGTTGAAGGCCTCATACTCCTTAGGGGGCTAATGGAGTAATGATGATTTTTTTTTTTTTTTTTACGTACGCCCACTATTACTCGAGGCGAAATCTCAGGTTAGTATGTCTAACCTGAGACTGATTTTACGTGAGTGTCCTATTTTCCCTGTATGCTGACAGGTGTCCTCGCCATTCAGGCAGATACTCGCCGTCTTCAGAGAGTACCCATTAGAGCTGGGTTGGCTCAGGAACCGTTCAGGTTATTCCAGTCCCTGGTCAACAATACTCTTCAAATGTCCTCGCCAGGCTCAAATTAATCCAGTCCAAATCCCGGTCGACGACAATCCTTCAAATGTCTTGCCCGGGCTTGAACCTGGATCCCCCGATTTCCAGTGCAGTATGGTAACCATTACACCAGCGCGGCTCACAATGATGATGATGAAAATTACCCTGACTTCTGAAAATTATGTAACTATTTGTTACATCTTTTATAGGCTGCAAGGAAGGAGAGTATGGACCAGACTGTAGCAAGGTGTGCCTGTGTGACAATGATGCCGATTGTGATGTGACAACAGGCACATGTTTTTGTCCCGAGGGCTATATTGGAGCAACTTGTTCTCAGAGATGTCCAGAAAACAGATACGGCTTTAACTGCTCTGGAGTAAGTCAAACTAATTCTCCGTACAAAGAATTCTCGTATCTCTCCGCCTATTAGTCCCATCTTTTCCCACCAAAGTTGCAATCTTTTTCATGGCGCATATTTTAGGATGAGAACTAAATTGTGCGCCTGTTGAAACAACATGCATTTTGTTCCCATCCTTAATGGTAGATGTTTGATTTTGGACAAAATTTCTTGAATTTTCCCCATTTGTAATTTAGGTAGTTTGAATAACAAATTAAGTTCATTACATTTGCAATAACTTGGCTGATTTAGTCGTTCAGGTCAATTCTACCTTAAATAATGATTCGGAGATGGAGAAATAGTAAGTTTAATTTGAATTTTTTTGTTTTGTTTTTTCAATACGTACCAAGGCAAAATTTTAACACATATCTGTAAATTTACAAAATATGTTGCAATGAAGCAGCTGTTAATTAATTAGTCAAATTTCAGTCCATTGGTTTTTTTTTTCCACTTCTTCCCAAGCTGTTTTTGATGCATTGCTTAAAAGCTTCATAACCAAGGCATCCAGATAAATGACTATGGGAGAATTAGTGCCGTCATGAGAACATGCAGCAGAAAAAGCATAACCTAATTATTTCCCACCATGTTTTGACTGGTGCCTTACTCGTTAAAAAGATAATAGTAAAGGTAGCTGCTTAACAGATACTGCCATAGGGCAGGTGAAGTGTTAGAGACTTCACCTTACTAGGTCCTGCTTTTTTTATGAAGTGTGCTGACTAGTTCCTTTCCTCACTGCCTTTACCTTTTACTGAACTCGAGTGCAGAGCTAGGTACCCATTTATAGCTGGGTAGACAGGAGCGTGAATCTACCAGGTTTTGATCTGGAACTCGGTAATTGTGCCATGAGAGGAAAGAACTTTAATCCCTTAGCCCAGAGGTGGCCAAACTACGGCCCGCGGGCCAGATCTGGCCCGCCAACCAGCTTTGACCAGCCCGCCAACCTGTTTTGACCGGCCTCTTATTGTTGATTGAAAATTACTGTATACTCCGACCACTGTGCTAAAAAAAATATTACAAAATAGCACGCACAGGCACTAGAAACAAAACCAAAAAGACCCAAAATATATGATTAACATCTCCCCACCTCCCACAACACCACCAACTCTCTCTCTCTCTCTCTCTCTCTCTCTCTCATACCAATTGAGCTCTACTAGATAGTGCCGACAAAACGGAAATGATAACGTCAAATCTCTGATCATGCACTTGGACAGACAAAGACAGTGTCGGTACCTACTTTGATAATGAGAAACTGAAAGCAATGACATCTTTTCTGCGGTCGGAAGTCTCTGAGATCTAATTATGTTGCTTTGTCTTTAGCATCGGTATGGGAAAGTGATCGTGGGAGTGGATGGTAGGTACATTTCTATAGGAAGGAGTTGAGGTGCACAGTTGGTCTTGTGAAGTGTTAAGTATAACAGCTGTCTGAGAAAGATAGTGTTAACTTCAGGAGGTACACAGATGACATTGAACAGCTGATTTCTGAGTTTAATCGTCGATTTCAAGATGTTGAGATGTTTCGTCCACAAATCGAACTTTTTAACAACCCATTCAAGTGCACAGTAGAGTTTCAGCCAGCAGAACTACAATTACAGTTATGTGAACCCCAGTGTGACCCATTCATCAACACAACAGAAGCAACTGGAGCTGATTTGTGGAAATTACTACCAATGGAACGTTACCCACTTCTGAGAAAATGGGCCCTAAAAGTGTGCTCTATATTTGGTAGCACATATCTTTGTGAGACAACATTTTCTGCCATGAAGCTTATCAAATCCAAGACCAGAAACAGATTAACTGACTCTGTATTATCCCATGTTATCAGAATTGCTACGTCACAAATGGAAGTAGACTTCAAATCACTGGTGAAAAGTTTTGATAAGCCACACTCTTCACAATGAAATAACACACAAATGTTTTGTTTGAATTAAATAATTCATGTCATATTACAAATTACAAAACAAATTAAAACAACAGATTCATTATATTTTTTTTTACAGTAATTTCAGTCCGAAGACTGGTATACATGCCTTGGCAGATGTGCAGTACAGTAGTTTGCCATTGCTTTCTGTATGTGGTTCATTATATATGTAAAACTAATAAATCTCAGAACGTTATTTTTTAAGGATTTTATAGGTCTGGCCCTCTGGTGTTCCCCTTTACCATAATCTGGCCCTCGGCCAACCTTAGCCTGGCCACCACTGCCTTAGCCAATCGGATGCTGTAAAGGTAGTTTCATATTAGATAATGCTGTAGGGAAGTGAAGTGTTTGAGACTTCATCCTGCTAGGTCCAGCTTATTGATGAGATGAGGGTGACCAGTTCCTTTTCTCACTGCCTTTGCCTTCCCTAACTCAATAGCAGAGCTAACTGGGTAGATTGGAGGTGACACTGCCAGGTTTAAATCCCAGAATCCGATAACTGTGCTAAGAGAGGAAAGCACTCTAACCACTCAGCCAATCAAATGATGTAAAGGTGAAGGTATATCAAAAGCAGAAACATGTAGGGGAGTGAAGTGTTAGAGACTTAATCATACTAGGTCCAGCTTTTTTTATGAGGTAGGGTGATCAGTTGCCTTCCTATCTGCCTTTGTCTTCCCAATCTCCAGTGCAGAGTTAGGAACCCATTTATAGCTCGTTAGTCTTAACGTGAGTCTACACAAGTAACTGTGCACTAAACCTCTTAATCAATCGGACGCTGTAAAGTTAAAGGTAGTTTCATCACAGAAACTGACATAAGGGAGTGAACTGTTAGAGACTTCACAATACTAGGTGACTGTTCCTGTCCTCACTGCCTTAGTGACAAAGAAACCGAGTTCCAGTGGCAGAATCAGAAATCAATTAACCAGATAGTGTGTGCTTCCTCAAGCATGTCATAAAGAAGCGAATAATATGATGTTGACCATGGGACTGACAACCTCATCATGTAAAGCAAGTTGCTACAGAATCTGCCTCTGTAAGAGCATGTGCTTTTATGTAGGCTTTCTCGGGGAGCCATCTGCAGTTGGCGATCCAAGCTGTTTAAGAAGCAGAAAAAAAAGGAGATGATGATGATGTTAAGATAATCTGTGCAAATGTCACCGCTATTATCATCAAGTGCCATGTAGGACTACAGATTATGTCTCTTCTCAGCCGTAGTCCTTACTGCTGTCTATCACTTTTCCTCTTGACTGCTTCCTGTGATTGTTGTGAGGTGTCACATGTTTTGAGAATAAGGGCAGAGAACATGTGCACCATAGGGAGATACATTGGGTTGCTTGGATTATTATGACATATGGGAGTATAAGTTGAGCTTTGAGTGACTTAAGGGGGTGGAGCTAAAGTCAAATGCTATTTTCGTTAGTAATCACCAGATTTCAATTAAAATGTACAGACTCGACCTACATCAATTATAGATACGCATAATGAAGAGTTTGATGGTATTGCATAATTGGTTGCCATGGAAACGATGGCCATATAGGATTCTATTGTTCTATGTCAATTCGTTAAGGTTTTTTTTTTTTATTTATTAATTTCAATTCCAAATTTAAACAGAATGTTTATCACTGTATTTTAAAACTTTTGTCAGATTGAATTTTTGATAACTTAAATAGGTCCTGAGATATAGAACTTTAAAGTTTGTATCTAAAAATAGTAACCATTAGATATCAAAAATCTGATCTGACAAAAGTTTTATTATTCAATGGAAAGTGTTAATGCCACATCTCGTATTGATTGACTAAAGAAATATGCAAGTTATAAGAACATTTAACATAAAACAAGGTTCTGAGAAAATCTAGATTTTCTTTGTAGGAAAAGCACAATTTCTGAAGAAAATATTATTTACAAAATCAAAATATACCTTCTTAGAATAAGTTCTGACCAATGATTTTCACAGATTTAGATTCAGGGGAATATAAATTATCAGAATATAAATTATCTGAATATAGACTAATCCCAATTTTCATTTTTTTACTGTTTTGACTTAATCCTTATAATTAGATAGTGCTGTAACAGTTGTGGTGGTCCTGCTGGTAGCTGTAAATTGTTTAATAAGTGCCTTATTATTCTATTAAAATCATATCTACCGCATTATCAATTTTATGTTATGATGTGTTGAATGCTGCATACAAAGTTGGAAATTGACTTGGCAGTAGTTATGGAATCTCATTACTTCATGTTATTTAATGTCTTGTTGTTGTTGTTGACAGTAAATGTATGTTACCCCTGGACATGGGTGGGTGTTTTTCATTTTTTTTTTTTTTTTTTTACATTCACAACTTTATACCATCAGTAACAAAGAACTGCTTACCTAAGGCAATCAAGATATACACACCATCAAAGCAGGCAGCTGCTGGAACTGGGTTAGCCATGTCCTCAGAAGAGACCTGGAGCTGTGGTAGCACACTGGTTAGTGCACTGGCTTCCTAGCTTGGTGGTCCATGGTTCGATCCCCACTTAAGGTGAATTTTTTTAGACTGCAAATGGCTCTGGGGTTGACCCAGCCTCATGAATTTGGTACCAGAGCAACTCTAGGAAGTGTAACCGCGTATACCGTAAGTTTTCAGATACAGGCTATATTAACATATAAAATAAATTTTTATAGAAACAGGAAGATTAAAAAAGTCTTGGCGCAGATGTTTAATTAAACCAGGTTAGCTTCGAAAAGCCACGCATTATTTTAGGCTAAGCTTCGCTTCGTAACGCCAAGCATTAATTAGGGTAGCTTCGCTTACGCCAAGCATTGGTCACGTGATTTTCCCACCAATGGTTAGGCTGAGTCTTTCTTTCCCCGGAATGAACAAGAGACGAAGCCATTTTTTTTAGTCAGTAATGAATTTAGAGCGGTGGAGACAAGACGTAATTCTCTTTGCTCAGTGATATTCTATAGAGGAGATTGACTTCGCACAATTAAGGCAACTGTGTAACTTCGAAATGTGGAATGTGATGATTTGTGAATTCACGAGAAACGTAAGTAGTGCTAAGAATTGCATGCAATAACTGTTAGAGCCCACAGTCATAACTGAAACGGAGCTACGCTCGAAAACTGGGTAAAGAATTGTAAACCCAGGCATATATCTGAACCTTTTACCAAGAATGAAGGTCCTTAAGCTGAGAGAAAGTCAAACTAAGGAATACTAATGAATAAGAGAAAGTTTGGCTCTTCATTGAAATGAAGAGATAAGAAAAACGTGAAATCTAGACCACATTAACAAATAAACGAAGGAACACTAGAAGGATAGAGGAGCCACGCCATGTTTTAGCAACTTGAAAAGATTACGAGATGCAATAAGGAATATTGCATCATTAAAATAATGCATTGACTTTTTATGCTTGTTTATTAAATGTCAACATGCTATTATGCAAATTTGGTGTGGTTACCATTTGACTTAACCCAGTTCTTGTTGGAAATTGAATAAACATTTGTTTCATTGAACACAAATGCTGTTGACGAATCATATGTTTGCAGTTAGCCATCATACAAGTTATTAAAGGATCATGCCAAAGCTAATCATTGCAGGTGCAACACAAATAATAACCATATGCTCTAAAAATAAAACATCATAGAGGATTGTCCCCGAACCTGGTAAATTCCTGTAAGTCTGTAGAGAGAAATCATCACCTCTAGCAGGCTAGCTAGTAATCAAAATCTAATACTCTCGAGTTAAACAGCAACCCCCACTACCCTGCCCGGCCACAGAAGGTTAAGGCGGCCGGCGTGATGCTGACCACATCACCCCTAGTGTGCCGATGGCCAAGAAAATATGGACCTAACACCATATTCCCAATATGCTTCAGTGGGCGTGTAACAGGATCCCAGAAGAGACCTAGACACTGTCACAATTGTGATGCTATGTACCTCAGAAGAAAAGTGAAAGAGAGGTTGACCAAAAACAACTTAGCGGAGAAAATTTGAGGCCGATATACAAAGCATGAACCAGAGTTGGGGCACTGTGTGAAGCATGGCCACCAACCAAGCAAAGTGGAGACAGTTTGTTGCTGCCCTACAAGACACCACTGGGTATGATGGTCACTGATTGCTTTGTAATTCAGTGGTTTAGGATCCAAGAAAAAGAAGTCAACATTATGTTAATTGACAACTATCTATAGTAGGCATTGATGGTACACTACTTTTCTTTTTAATCTTCCCCTCCCCCTTTTTTTTTCTCACAGTTGTGTGATTGCCAGAATGGAGCCCGCTGTAACAAGAGACTAGGACGATGCAAATGTTTGCCTGGATACAAGGGAGACAAATGTCAAGACAGTAAGTTTCTCACCAATGTAGACTGCTTGACAAAATTTGATGGGTTTGCCTCCCTGTGTTTTATATTATATTTTTAATCATGTGACATGACTGGTTTATACCCAGTGTAGTTCCCGGGAGATCTCTGAAAAGACAGATAGATATAGGTCTACTGCACCCTCATGCATGTCTTACAAGATAACTAATATAGGACTACTGCACCCTGTCGTGGAATATTCTAATCCACATATATAAATTAAAAGGTAAATATAAAGCCTAACAAATAAATTCTAATAAAGAAAAGAGCAATGGTAAAATAACAGTGCTGTCACAAAGAATGTACTCGAAATCCCCCTTTGTTTTATGCTTCGTCTGCAAATTGTAACGTTTCCACGTTAAATATAAGCCACTGCATAAATACAAGCGTTTCCACAACACATTAAAACGGGTATTGCATTTCTAAGAAAAACATTGAGAGGCACACTGCGTAATGACCTAAATTAATCCTAACATTAATTATACTACGTTACCAAAACGAACGAACAGATGGACTAAAGGATAGAGAGAAGGGAGAGGCAGAAAGCCGAACACGTGCAACACTAAACACGCGTCGCGCGATACACAATTGCTGCCATCACGCGTGTAAGGCCACATGCACTAACTTTATTTCAAATCGACAGTGATAAAATTCACTACCCTTCCCAGAGTTAGGTTTTAAAAAAACCTGGAAAACGCTTATTAGAAAAGATAACATTAGATGGGTTTACGTTTGAAAACATTACAGTACCCAGACAGCACATCTTCGAAACAGGAGGTAGAAGAAATTGCATATTTTGAACGCAGCCACGTAGCTCTTTTAAATTTGTATATTTGGGTTCCTTAGGGCTTGCTGACAAAGAATATGTAAAACGTTATGCAAATAGTCTAGGAATTAACAAGTTATAGCCAAAATAAAATGATGGTGCTGTCAGACAACACCCAAAATCAGAATCGCTCAGTGGTAGATTTTTTAAACCACCATTGTACGGGAAATGGGCCACAAGTTACATTTGAACTGATTGGCTGGAATGATATGTAAGGCTAAACACGATTAGTCGGACTATAAATGCTATCCTTGGTTGTTAGGGGAGACGTAGGAAGGTAAAATTTTTTCAAACACTTGTCGAAACGTGGCTCCATTGGCCAGACTCGCTGATATAATCACTTAGGAGCGTTAGTTCGAGACCACTAGTTCAAATAAGCTTGATAAAGCAACAGTGCGTTGAAGCCAGCTCATATTTTGCTAAATAAAAGCCTGGAACATAAGCAGATGGGAATTTGTGCCAGTATTTGTGCCAGAATTCATTGCTAGTCAACGTATCTGTGTTTATTTCCATGAATTGTGGTAAGCTTGAAACATTCAGTATCTTTTAATGAAAATTGAATGTGAATTGTTAATTTATGCCTGTATATATGTGTAGTTCAGTAGCAAACATGATGTAAAGCCTATAATGCTCCAGCCTGAACAGAAGGTGTCGGAGGAAAGTAAAACTGCATGGAATGGCCAAACAGTACACTGACACCTAGATTATTGATTAGACAGAAATAATGCTGGAAGTGCAGAGGCGTAGTAACCATTAAGGAGGTTAATACTGGTATAAAGTATTTCAGATGAAGCTGACAGTTGGCCTAACGCTCTGAACTCAATGTTTGTGATGTATTGTGCTCAGTGTAGAACTAGAGTATCAATTAGTTATGAAGTAGAAGGTACATCCGTCTTGTTTTCAGGGACCGTGGTCTTGATGGTACTGAGCAGCACCTGGTCAGAGCTTTGCTGAATCCAGAGTCGGACAGCATACTCCTTGGTCCATTTAGCTATCAGTGAGGTGTCTCCAGAGCCCAGGGGAGAAATCGAGCAGAGGAGTCTTTTCCTGCCGCCATCACGCAAGATAAGCTGATGTGGCCAGCTGAGCTCAACATTATGTACCCCATCTTAAAATGACATTGTAAAAATAACATTAAGAGGGGAATTTAATTGTTTTAATATCAGGAACTGAGAACATCTCCAATACTAGTTCCATAAAGACAAACTATTGAAGTCATGATGACAAATACCAACAGAGCTTGAACAAAACAAAACCAGTATTACCTCATATTACTACTACACAACTGACACACATAGGATACTATTAATAATATATGTCACTACAATATTCATATTGATAAATTCTGTACATATAACTTGTAATTAAAATTGATTGTGATTCCTGGTTCCCTTTGTATTTGAATCAGGACACATATACATTCATGACAGCAATGAATACATATTGTTATTTGAAAAGTTATCAGTGACTCCTTTAAGATATCCTTTAGAGTGTTATATGTATGTGAGTGTCACAGTGTTGTCAAGTGTGGTGGAATAAATTAAATTGTTTATCTGTCTGTTGTTGTTATGACTTACACTTCATCATACACATACCCTAGACATATAACGTAGTCATCACACTATTCCAGAATAATTCTGACTGAGATATAAATATATGTGGCAGCAAGTAAGGTTATCTATAATACACTACTCTTATTAGATATAGATACCTTCACAGCTGATCTCAGTCAGTACACTAAGTCCCCTATAAATATTTATAACATCCCACTTCACCACATATATTGGGGTCTCGCTCTTGGGATTTTGAATCTTTACCTATTAAAAATATTGGGGGTAATTCACTTCAGGGAATATAAGAATTAAAAGGTATCCTTGGGTGGAATTAAATAAGGTTGAGCTCACGGTGCCTGTGTTGTCCATTAGATATATATTTAGAGATTGAATTGTTGGTTAGACATTGTATAAATTTACCTGATAGACAATGGCGGACCTGGCCAAATTTCGATCTGCTGCTGTTCAGACTGCAAAAGAGTTAGGATTAGATGGGCAAGTTATGGTTGCCTATGTCACTACGGAATGTGACAAATTTATTGAACGCGAAGAAAGAAGGTTTGAAGCCGAAAGAAAGTTAGAGGCTGAAAGGGAAATTAAGAAGTTACAATTTGAGGCTGAGGCTGAGACTAAGAGGTTGCAGATTGAGGCTGAGACTAAGAGGTTGCAGATTGAGGCTGAGGCTAAGAAATTGGAGGCAGAAAGAGAAGACAAAAGATTAGCTGCAGAAGAAAGAAGATTGACTGCAGAAAGGGAAGAGAAGAAATTAGCTGCAGAAAGGGAAGCAGAAGATAAAAGATTACAAAGGGAACATGAGTTACGACTAAGGGAGTTTGAGTTTCAAGGCCATGCTCCTGAAAATGGTGCCAGTCCCTTTGCCTCTGATGCCACTGCTAGCCAAGGAGCCTCAACCTCAGCTATGAATTTTCATTTAGATCATTTTGTTGAGAAAGACGATGATATAGAGAGCTATCTAAATAGGTATGAACTATTAGCTACCACGTATGGGTTAGAGAGAGAAAGGTGGAGCTTAAAGTTATCTCAGGGACTTCGTGGGGCAGCTTATGAAGTTTTTGCAAAAATGAGCAGAGGTGATCAGGAAAATTATGACATGCTAAAGCAGGCTCTTTTGTTAAGATATGAAAAGAATGCAGAATTTTATAGGAAAAAATTTAGGAATGCTAAACTACTGTCAGGTGAAACCTATCACCAGTTCTCTGCACGAATAGAGACATACTTGGAGAAATGGACTTCTCTGGGGAAAACCCAAGATCTTAAGGAAATGGTCCTTATAGAGCAATTAAGAGAGTCCATGGCTCCAGACCTGAGAAAGTTTCTCATGGAACAAGGTGCAGAGAGGCTGGGTGAGTTGCTAAATGTTGCTGAAAGGTATCAAGCAGCTGAAGCAGAGGTAACAGGTAATAAAAAGAAACAAGTGGATAACTTTAGGGCACCTCAGAACTTTAATAAATTTGATCCTAGGGATCAAAACAAAGGTAAGCACCAATTTGATAGGCCACGGTATGAAAATAAAAATAAAACCCCACAATTCGATGAAAGGAAATATGATGAAAGAAAATCTTTCAACCAAGGAAAAAGGTGGTGTAAAAATTGTAAGATGAACAATCATGACACTGACCATTGTAGAAGGAAACCTCCTCATTGTGCTGCTATGACATCGGGGAAAAAGGAAAAGAAGGGCAAACCTGAAGAATTACAGGAACCATACCACCCCCCAGTGTGTGAAGATGTCATCTGTAATGGTGTCACTATAAGATGTTTATATGATACCGGTTTAGATTACGATTCCGTTGTGAGTTCTCACCTGGTGCAGGCCGATCAATACACCACAGAAACAGTGGAGATTCAAACTGCAACCAAGGATGTAGCTACCATGACACTTCCCGTCGCCCGAATAAAAGTGAAAACGCGATATGTGGAAGGAATCATAAAAGCAGCAGTGATAAATGAGCCAATCTACCCTCTGATATTGGGGTGTAGATATGTCTTCTTGGGGAATCCCAAGAGACCTGTGATATTGGCAACAGTGCAGACCAGATCACAGTCAAAAAAGGAGGAGGATAATCCAATAAATACTCACCCAGATGAGATGAGGAAGGCACAGGCTGAGGACAAAACACTCAAGCCATGTTTCAAGAAGTTGCCCAAATCTCATACACCTCCAGGCAAGGGAGAGTTTTATATGAAGAACAAACTGATATATAGGAAGGCTGGATCTGAATCCAATGGTCACGGACAGCTGGTCCTTCCCACTTCATATAGGACTAAAGTGTTGGAACTAGGGCATGCGATTCCCTTCAGTGGTCATATGGGAATCAGCGCAACAGGACAGCGAATAGCTTGTCACTATTTCTGGCCAGGAATAACTGAAGATATCAAACGATATGTAAAATCCTGTCCAGAGTGCCAACGAGTAGCACCTAAACATTGGACTGCACCAGCAACTCTGGGGGAAATGCCCATAGTGGGAACACCCTTTGAGAGAGTTGCCGTGGATCTTGTGGGACCTCTCACCCGAACCAAGAGAAGGAACAGCTACATTCTGACTCTGGTGGACACTTGTTCTATGTGGGGAGAGGCAGTAGCCCTGTCATCGATTGATTCTAAACATGTGGCAGAGGCATTGCTCACAATTTTCACAAGGTTAGGCTTTCCCAATCAAATCTTGACTGATAATGGCTCTCAGTTCAAGGGGAAACTAACTGAAGAAGTTTTCAGGATCTTCCAGGCCAAACACTTCCATTGTAGTGTGTATCATCCCCAAGGGAACGGCCAAGTGGAAAGATTTAACGGCACATTGATGTCGATCCTGAGAAAGTTGGCACACGAAAAACCAGATACATGGGACCAGTACCTGCACGCCGCCCTCTTTGCTTATCGGGAGGTACCCCATAGTTCAACCGGTATGGCCCCGGCAACATTATTGTTTGGAAGGCCAATAAAAGGTCCACTCGAAGCTTTGTTAAGAACGTGGACTGATGAAAAGGCAGAGGAAAACATTACATCTTCATACCAATATGTGAATGAGCTGACCACTCGTTTAAAAACTGGCTGGAAACTTGCCAATGAAAATTTGAAACAAGCCAGGAAGAAACATGCTGCCTATTATAACAGGAAGGCGAAAGACAGAAATTTGGCTGTGGGAGAGAAAGTACTGCTTCTTTTGCCCGGGAGTCAGAATAAGTTACAAATTGGATGGCAGGGTCCATATACAGTTTTAGAGAAGGTGTCTAGAACAAATTATAAGATAGATAAGAAGGGGAAAGAAAAAATCTATCATGTGAATCTCCTGAAGAAATATTTGGAAAGAGAACATCAGGAAGAGACACACTTGTTGACCTTGTCCATCGCCATGGAGATGAAAAAGGAACCACTTTCATCATTTGAATATCCATTACACCCCTGTGAGACAGCAGCACAGGTGAAAATCAGTACACATTTAACGAAAACTCAGAAAGAGAGAGTGCAACAGGTTCTAAATAATCATGCAGAGGTGTTAACAGACCGACCAGGGCATACAAACCTATTGGAATATGATATGAAACTGATAGACCCCACACCTGTCTGTATGAAACCATATTCGATTCCGTTTGCTAAGGAGAAAGCTTTGAAGGAAGAGATAGACTATCTGTTGAAGGAAGGAATTATTTCGCACAGTGAATCTTCGTATAGTTCCGGTGTTGTACTCTTAAGGAAGCCCTCTGGAGAACATAGACTCTGTATAGATTACAGGAGACTGAATGCTATTACAGAAGGACAGGTGGATCCATTGCCGGATACAAATCAGCTGTTTGCCAGACTAAATAAAGCTAAATATTTCTCAAAAGTGGATCTGAGTAAAGGATACTATCAGATTCCAGTAAAGCCTGAGGTTAGACCATACCTAGCTTTTAGTACCTCAGAAGGACACTATGAGTTTAATAGATTGCCATTTGGATTGAAGAATGCGCCTAGTGTCTTCTCTAGAATGATGAGAAAATTATTGGACCCTCTGAATAATCCATGTATAACAAATTTCATGGATGATATCCTTATAGCAACAGAAACATTTGAGGAACACATTGACTCTCTGAACATGCTGTTTGATCGACTTAGGGAGGCAAATTTAACAGCCCGACCAACCAAATGTTGCGTTGGATGTAAAGAATTGGAATTTTTGGGACACACAGTTTATCAGGGAAACATGACCCCTGACCCAAAGAATTTAGAGAAACTACAGAAAGCCCCGAGACCACAAACCAAGAAGGACGTGAGATCCTTTGTCTCATTATGTGGTTTCTACCAGAAGTATATCAAAAACTTTAATTCCATATGTGCACCGTTAACTGATTTGACACGTAAAGGACATCCAGATCGCATTACATGGACACCACAATGTGAAATGACTTACCAAGAATTGAAGGAAAAGCTCACAAGTAAACCCATTTTGAAATTACCTGACTTAAGTCAAGAATTCATAGTAAGGACGGATGCAAGTAATATTGGGTTAGGTGCAACTCTACTACAGAAATCAGATGCATTGGATGGGGAATTAAGCCCAGTGGCATATGCTAGCAGAAAGTTGAATAAAGCTGAAATCAACTACTCAACTAGCGAAAAAGAATGTCTTGCAGTAATATGGGCAATAAAGAAATTCAATATTTATCTATATGGGAAGGCATTTAAGTTGCAAACAGACCACAAACCTTTATCGTTTCCAGCACAGGCTAAGCATGAGAACTCTAGGTTACTCCGATGGTCTTTGCTTCTGGCTCCATATAATTTTAGCATTGAGTATATATCTGGAAAAACAAATTTGGGAGCGGATTTTTTAAGCCGCCATCCGTGTGATGAGAATCACCGTAAACCCCAGAAATAATAATAAATTTCTCTATGTGTATATAGAATAAAGGACTGACATATAATGTCTGTTTTAAGAGGGGAGGTGTCGTGAAATATTCTAATCCACATATATAAATTAAAAGGTAAATATAAAGCCTAACAAATAAATTTAATAAAGAAAAGAGCAATGGTAAAATAACAGTGCTGTCACAAAGAATGTACTCGAAATCCCCCTTTGTTTTATGCTTCGTCTGCAAATTGTAACGTTTCCACGTTAAATATAAGCCACTGCATAAATACCCGCGTTTCTTCAACACATTAAAACGGGTATTGCATTTCTAAGAAAAACATTGAGAGGCACACTGCGTAATGACCTAAATTAATCCTAACATTAATTATACTACGTTACCAAAACGAACGAACAGATGGACTAAAGGATAGAGAGAAGGGAGAGGCAGAAAGCCGAACACGTGCAACACTAAACACGCGTCGCGCGATACACAATTGCTGCCATCACGCGTGTAAGGCCACATGCACTAACTTTTTTTCAGACGGACAGTGATAAAAACACTAACCTTCCCAGAGTTAGGTTTTAAAAAATCCTGAAAAACGCTTATTAGAAAAGATAACATTAGATGGGTTTACGTTTGAAAACATTACAGTACCCAGACAGCACATCTTCGAAACAGGAGGTAGAAGAAATTGCATATTTTGAACGCAGCCACGTAGCTCTTTTAAATTTGTATATTTGGGTTCCTTAGGGCTTGCTGACAAAGAATATGTAAAACGTTACGCAAATAGTCTAGGAATTAACAAGTTATAGCCAAAATAAAATGATGGTGCTGTCAGACAACACCCAAAATCAGAATCGCTCAGTGGTAGATTTTTTAAACCACCATTGTACGGGAAATGGCCCACAAGTTACATTTGAACTGATTGGCTGGAATGATATGTAAGGCTAAACACGATTAGTCGGACTATAAATACTATCTTTGGTTGTTAGGGGAGACGTAAGAAGGTAAAATTTTTTCAAACACTTGTCGAAACGTGGCTCCATTGGCCAGACTCGCTGATATAATCACTTAGGAGCGTTAGTTCGAGACCACTAGTTCAAATAAGCTTGATAAAGCAACAGTGCGTTGAAGCCAGCTCATATTTTTGCTAAATAAAAGCCTGGAACATAAGCAGATGGGAATTTGTGCCAGTATTTGTGCCAGAATTCATTGCTAGTATACGTATCTGTGTTTATTTCCATGAATTGTGGTAAGCTTGAAACATTCAGTATCTTTTAATGAAAATTGAATGTGAATTGTTAATTTATGCCTGTATATATGTGTAGTTCAGTAGCAAACATGATGTAAAGCCTATAATGCTCCAGCCTGAACAGAAGGTGTCGGAGGAAAGTAAAACTGCATGGAATGGCCAAACAGTACACTGACACCTAGATTATTGATTAGACAGAAATAATGCTGGAAGTGCAGAGGCGTAGTAACCATTAAGGAGGTTAATACTGGTATAAAGTATTTCAGATGAAGCTGACAGTTGGCCTAACGCTCTGAACTCAATGTTTGTGATGTATTGTGATCAGTGTAGAAAGAGAGTATAAATTAGTTATGAAGTAGAAGGTACATCCTTCTTGTTTTCAGGGACCGTGGTCTTGATGGTATTGAGCAGCACCTGGTCAGAGCTTTGCTGAATCCAGAGTCGGACAGCATACTCCTTGGTCCATTTAGCTATCAGTGAGGTGTCTCCAGAGCCCAGGGGAGAAATCGAGCAGAGGAGTCTTTTCCTGCCGCCATCACGCAAGATAAGCTGATGTGGCCAGCTGAGCTCAACATTATGTACCCCATCTTAAAATGACCTTGTAAAAATAACATTAAGAGGGGAATTTAATTGTTTTAATATCAGGAACTGAGAACATCTCCAATACTAGTTCCAATAAAGACAAACTATTGAAGTCATGATGACAAATACCAACAGAGCTTGAACAAAACAAAACCAGTATTACCTCATATTACTACTACACAACTGACACACATAGGATACTATTAAAAATATATGTCACTACAAGATTCATATTGAGAAATTCTGTACATATAACTTGTAATTAAAATTGATTGTGATTCCTGGTTCCCTTTGTATTTGAATCAGGACACATATACATTCATGACAGCAATGAATACATATTGTTATTTGAAAAGTTATCAGTGACTCCTTTAAGATATCCTTTAGAGTGTTATATGTATGTGAGTGTCACAGTGTTGTCAAGTGTGGTGGAATAAATTAAATTGTTTATCTGTCTGTTGTTGTTATGACTTACACTTCATCATACACATACCCTAGACATATAACGTAATCATCACACTACTCCAGTATGATTCTGACTGAGATATAAATATATGTGGCAGCAAGTAAGGTTATCTATAATACACTACTCCTATTAGATATAGATACCTTCACAGCTGAACTCAGTCAGTACACTAAGTCCCCTATAAATATTTATAACATCCCACTTTACCACACACCCTCATGCATGTCTTACAAGATGACTAATATAGGTCTACTGCACCCTGATGCATGTCTTACAAGATGACTAATATAGGTCTACTGCACCCTCATGCATGTCTTACAAGATGACTAATATAGGTCTACTGCACCCTCATGCATGTCTTACAAGATGACTAATATAGGTCTACTGCACCCTCATGCATGTCTTACAAGATGACTAATATAGGACTACTGCACCCTCATGCATGTCTTACAAGATGACTAATACAGTAGACATTAAAAAATCCGGCAACCTCCAGACCTGAGGAGTGCCGGATTTTTGAAAATGCCGGATTTTTTATGGTTATATATTCTGTATATATTTAACAGAAAATGACTACCTGTTGTACACTTTATCTGCGATCGACAATGCACGATGTTTACGTTTTACACCACTTCTTTTATTTGCTGAATCCATAATGGGGCTAAACAGCAGCAAATAAATGATAAAATGAGAAGGAATGAGCAGGAATGCCTGTTAACACGTGCAAGCAAGACCCAACAGCTGCATCAAAACATAAACTGCTCCAGAAAGCAGTGGCGCGCCAACGCGGTAAATTTAAAAATGCGCTCCGAAATCCATGCCGGAAATCTGAAGGAACCGGATTATCGATGGCCAGATTTTTGAATGTCAACTGTATAGGACTACTGCACCCTCATGCATGTCTTACAAGATGACTAATATAGGACTACTGCACCCTCATGCATGTCTTACAAGATGACTAATATAGGACTACTGCACCCTCATGCATGTCTTATAAGATGACTAATATAAGACTACTGCACCCTCATGCATGTCTTACAATATGACTAATATAGGACTACTGCACCCTCATGCATGTCTTACAAGATGACTAATATAGGACTACTGCACCCTCATGCATGTCTTACAAGATGACTAATATAGGACTACTGCACCCTCATGCATGTCTTACAAGATGACTAATATAGGACTACTGCACCCTCATGCATGTCTTACAAGATGACTAATATAGGACTACTGCACCCTCATGCATGTCTTACAAGATGACTAATATAGGTCTACTGCACCCTCATGCATGTCTTATAAGATGACTAATATAAGACTACTGCACCCTCATGCATGTCTTACAATATGACTAATATAGGACTACTGCACCCTCATGCATGTCTTACAAGATGACTAATATAAGGTTGTGCATGAGGCTGGCAATTCCATTATTTAAAACTAGTTGCCATAGAAACCACTGCTGCTAGAGCATGTGACTTGCTTAGTGCAGGCTTCCTTCAAGGGGACTAGCTGCAATGGTGGATTTAGCAAGACTAACAAACTGAATGCAGCATGCAAAATATTTTGTTTAAATACTTCTGCGTTCAGTTTGTAGTCATGCTAAATCTGTAGGCCTGTTGCCAGGATGAAGTCCACAGTCTTTTCAAGGTCGGTGCGGCAGCCCCATAGTTTCTGCTTGAGCTCAGCACCCCTTGGCCAGGTCAGACTTCATGGGTTGGGCACTTTTGGAGAATGTGTTCGGGGGTCTGGATTCCAGTTCCACATGGACATTCATTTGTATGAGATATCCTGAGACGATAGAGATGGCCAAGTAATCTGCTGTGGCCAGTTATCAGGCGGAAAATGGTGGTCGGTGTCTGTTTAGTTGATGGATTGGGTCATCTTTTGTATATATCCCCTTCCTCCTTCCACTGATTTTTGTACATGGTTTCAGCTTCTTGATAGGGCAGTGGGTGGCTGGATTGTTCCATTTTACTGTCACTTCTAGATAGAGCATCTGCTCTCTCATTTCCAGAAATTCCACAATGGGATGGTAACCACTGAAGGGCAATGGTTGATGGATAATTTTAAGCTCAGATCTGATTTCATTCATCATGTTTTCATTTGTGGTGTACTGTATTGATTCCAATCTACAGTCAGTGAAGATTACTATCTTAGCTGGTGGCTGCTGTTCTGATCTGGTGAGGATTTTCAGAGCTTGTAGTAGTGCCATAGCTTCTGCCCTGAAATTGGAGATCTTTTCTGTTGGGAAGACCTTTCAAATGATCTTCCCCTTTAAGAATCATATATAAATGCCTCCTCCACCATTCTTTACTGCTCCCTCTGCGAATCCATCTGTGTATGCCTGTGTCCACTCCTTCGGGTTGTACTTTTCTTCAGTCACTTCCTGAGTCAAAGTTTTTAGTTGTTGAGGAGTCTGGTTGCCGTTCTTTTTTATTCCAGGGACTTCTGTGATGATAGATATATTTTCATGGCAGTAGTTTGGCTCCTCATAATCAATGAACATTTCCATCTCAGTACGTTGTTTTGGTAGGATGTCATCATGACACTGATGCTGGTTCTCTTCAGCTGTTTTTTGTCAAACTATGGAGTTTGGCAAGCATTGGATGACTTGGCATTTGTAGAAGCTTCTTGCTGTGAATAAATACCTTTTCTTCACATCTGTCGTCAAGAGAGCGGTTGTTGATGTATCTCTCCATTGCTTGGATTGGAGTAGTCTTCATCCCTCCAGTGATTAATTTAAGGCCTGAATTTTGCACTTTTCCTAGACGTTCTGTGTTTTGGATGCCATGGCCCAGGCTGACATGCCATATTCAAGTACAGGCCTGACTGTGCCTGTATAGACTTAAAATACTTCTAAAACTCGTTTAAACAAAAAGATCTCATTCTGTTAACACAACACAACTTCATGGAGATTTCACCTCGAGGATATCACCTATGATTAAAGGTAAAGATATCTCATACAATCAAAGGGGAAGATATATCATACAATCAAAGGGAAAGATATCTCATACAATTAAAGGGGAAGATATCTCATACAATTAAAGGGAAGATATCTCGTACAGTTAAAGGGGAAATTATCTCATACAATTAAAGAGGAAATTATCTCATACAGTTAAAGAGAAAGATATCTCATACAATTAAAGGGGAAAATATCTCATACAGTTAAAGGGGAAATTATCTCATACTATTAAAGAGAAAGATATCTCGTGATTACTGTACTATGGAAGAATAATGCTTCATATAACTAACCTTACGATGCCAAAAAGGTAAACTCAGAAGGGAAAAAAAAGACATTAACACATTTTATTTTATTCAGTGTGTCCTTTAGGAACATTTGGCCAGGACTGTCTGAAGAATTGTACCTGTGAGCATGGATATTGCCACCATGTTACCGGACAATGTAAGTGTGAGCTGGGCTGGACTGGGCAGCGGTGTAATGAGACCTGCACACCTGGAAAGTTTGGGCCAGATTGTGTACACTCCTGTACCTGTAACAATGGTGCATCATGTGATCAAGCAACCGGTTGTTGTTCATGCCCGGAAGGTTTCTATGGGCAGAGGTGTGAACTTGGTATGCTTTTTTCCTTAATTGTTCTATCATCATCATCATCTTCATTTTCCTCTATGCTCCTTATGGAGCATATTAGCCGCCTCGTACGACATGCCTGAGGGTACAGTGGTCCTATTCTTCCTATCTCTCTTCAGAGACCCCGCCACGTACTACATCAGGCAATTAATTTTTTTTTTTTTTTTTTTTTTTTGCATAAGTGTCCAGTACACAGAGTGCCGTCCTCTTGCTGCAAAGTTACTAGGTTCTTGGTTCATAAGTAGAGAGAGTTTGTTGCAGTCCTACAAGACGTCACTAGGTGTGATCATCGCAGATTGCTTTGTCAGTCAGGGACTAACGATCCAAGAAGAAGAATATGGAAAAACTGGAGTGTGAAGGAACTTGGTTTCAAACCAGGTCCCTTTGCCTTGAAAAGCAATAACTCTAACTACTCAGGTATCTCTACTGATCTTTATAAGCAGACTGAATGCGGTAAAACCATGTAATAACATAAATTCAAATCCAAAGGGATCATTATTTTGCCCCTTTTTTTAAGTTTAAGATGTTTCTGTTATCTTTACATGCATGTCTTCCATATATTATTGAATTGCTGTCTTGTGATGATTCCATTTTAAAGAATAAAATCAGTAAAATTACTGATCTTCTTGAATCTCTGACTGACAAAGAAATCTTTGACCAAAATCCCTAGAAGCATCGTGATGGGCAGTGACAGATTCAACTTTTGCTGCTCAGTCTGTTGCCATCCTTTGTGGGGTGTTTCAAACTCTGGTTCATGTTTTTTATTTCGGCCTCCATGATTCTCCAATATTACTTTTTATGTTTAGAACCATGTATGTTGACATAAAAGTCTTTGTTTTCTTCACAAATACTTGAACTTGCCGGCTGGAAATGGTACATTTTCATTGCCAAATGGTATCACCACCACCCAGGAGTTTAACGGGGCCTGAAAGGGCAGCAAAGAATAGTAACACATTAACCTAACAAGCATGTCATAGAAAGGGACAGGGGAGGGTTGTGCATGGGGCTACCCATCCTGTGGGAACATCAAGTTAACAATACTTCAACAGGCATGGACAAGTCAAAGAAAGTATATGTAACACAACCGTAGATTATTTTTTTTTTTTACCCCAGTTAATGCATTATACACTATCTTTCTAGCTTGGTGACCCATGGATCGATCCCCAGTTGAGGTGGGATTTTTTTAGATCACAAATAGCTCCGGGGTTGACCCAGCCTCATGAATTGGGTACCAGAGCAACTCTGGGAAGGTTAAGGTGGCCGGCATGATGCTGATCACATCACCCCTAGTGTGCCGATGGTCAAGAAAATATGGGCCTAACACCATATTCCCAATATGCCTCAATGGGCATGTAACAGGATCCTTCTTATTGCATTATAAGAGCTTTATTGTATTTATAAAATATACTAGATCATAATCATGCTTAATGATATTTATAAAATATGATCAACCATAATTAATCTTAGTTTACTGTCAGTCTTAAATGCAACAAGGACTCACAAAAACAATGAATTTGGCAGTCCATCAGAAGCGCCAATTAAAACCAGCCAGAATTCAACAAAGTGAAAGTACTGTGCATTTCTGGCCACCGGAAGATTAGTGGAAATGATAGATTTGCCTAAGAAGAAGGCAAAATTTAAACTGAGGACAGGACAACATTTGAAGGAATAAAATCAGTAAACAAAAAACAGTTTCAAAGAAAAATGGCATAGAGACCACCCAGATCAGATACAACAGAAGCATACTACTACTGTATCAAGAAGAGATCAAGTGATGATTTTCAGGTTGAGAGTTGGCCACTGGAGACCACCTGTTCAAAACATGATTGTTATTGTTGAACAGAATCGACATCATTGCACTGTGGGCAAACATAGGTGCTCAGTCTCCCTCAGTATTAGTCGAAGAGTGTGAATGCTAACTGGTCCTGTAGCTCGCTGGTTATATACACAACAGATATATACATCCATCTCTGCTAGCCTTACGTTTGATGCTAAATTCCAAGTCTTAATTCATTTATTGCAGTGTCATTCTCTAACAGGCGATCATTAATTATTCTCAATATCTCCCCCTTATCCATATCCAGTGTCCCCACTGTGAGTGATCTTGATGCTAGTCTGTCAACTCTTTCATTACCACATACACCTGCATGACCAGGACTGTAAATCCACATCAAAAAATTAAAAATCGGACAGACAGATATGTACACATGGGGAAGACAAATAGAGCATGTCTTCCAAGAATGTCAGCAGCACAAGAAGAGCAAGTTCACGGCATGGCCATCAACAACTCTTTAATGGAGAAGCTGTATGGTGATGAGAGAAGCCTGAGATAGACTGCTGACTAGATGAAAGAAATAGATTTAGTTATATGAAAGTGAGAAAGCTGAAAGTAGTCTGGGTTGCTGACTAACCTTTTTTTCATCTAGGAAAATCTCCAGGCTTGGCATTGGAATCTTTGTATTTTGAACAAACAAGGGAAACTGCACAAGTGGTAACAGAAATGTTGTTACAAGATTGATATCCTGGGACTCGGAGACAAGATGGAAAGGCATGGAGAGGAATAGATTATATGAAAGTGAACATCAAGGAGGAAAAAGAAATACCTTTAACTTCTCATGACAGTAGAACATAGAAATCACAATGTTTAGTAAAGACATTAATGTTTATTTGTTTCTCTTGAACAGAATGCCCACCTGGCACTCATGGTTCCCACTGTGGTGAGCATTGTGACTGTGTCAATGGTGCTTCATGCTCACACGTCACTGGCCAGTGTAAATGTTTGCCAGGGTTTACTGGAGATAGATGTGAAAAATGTAAATTTTTGCTAATTGTCTTTTTCTTTTTTTTTCTATTCTACCATTACAAAGTATTTTAGCTTTGAAAAGTCCTTTTATCGTATGTAGTTGTTGTTGTTTAACTAGAGCTGCTGAGTTTTTCGCTCTTTTGCAGCCAATACCAAGTTGAAGAGTTCTTGTATGATCTACACTGTAGATCTAGGCTTTTCTGCCATTCCGAAACTTGTTGAGTTGAAGTTATGAGCTCCAGTTTCACCAGCTTGGCTTGCATTTAAAGGATCATCACATCATGTCCCAAGCTAGGAGGAAGAAGTGTGTGGCATACTGTGCATTCCCCACCATCCAAAGGGGCTCTCCAAATATGCAGAGCTAAAATACTGGGCTCTCCCAAGGAGTCGTCACGTCCTACACAGAGCCACTTCTCAGCTCCCCCTGCCTATCATGGGGTCCATAGTGAGATCCTCCTGCATGCAGGCAACCAGGTAAAAGCCAGAGCTACGCCTGGGGCTCAAATGACTCCTCCAAGCTTACTATGCAATGCTGGGTTTTCAACATGTTTCACCACAGTGGGAGTCCCTGGAAGTGTGTGAATGATTTCAAGAATCAGGGAGGGTCTAATTAGCCTCACAGACAGAGGTTCACATCCACATCTGTATATTAAAGCATTGTGCGCATCTGGTGGTCATATAAGGATTTATCTAATATAAATTATTTATGGAGCATAAAGCCACCACTGCAGCCTCTCTCATTGCAGGAAGCCTACACAAAGCATTCTGTTCTAGCAGTGGTTTCTTGGTAACTATTTGTTTCACATCTTAAGGTTACCAGCCCCCCCCCCCCCCCCCCCCCCATGCCACAACTTCCTACAACCTTGAATAACGTAACGTGCCTGAGGGTGCAGTGGTCTTATTCTTTCTTTGTCTCTTCACAGACCCCCCATCCCCCAGGTACTATAATTTCAAGAAATTATCCTCAACACTTTAGGCCAGATGTGTTTTGGAAGATTCGGAATTTTTGTTATTTTTAAACCATATTGTTAACTCATCACTAACTATTTATCAACTGTTTGTGTCTTACATTTTAATCTGTACAGTTTCTCATTCTGTCTTACACTTTAATCTGTACAGTTTCTCATTCTGTCTTACACTTTCATCTGTACAGTTTCTCAGCTATAAAATGGTGTCATTAGTCTTCACCTTTGCTTTACTGTTGTTATCATCACTACCCTTCAGCTCCCCAAGGAGCATAGGCTTTTAACAAACTCATGGTAAGTCATCCTGTTTTGTGCCGTCAACTGAGGGTCTTTCCATGCCTTCCTTACCCCTTTCTTTTCTATCTCCAGTTCTCTTCTCTCTGTGTCTCCTTTTGCCTCTCTGACCCTGGGAATTCCAAAACAAGGACTGAGGTGTAAATGTTATCAACAGGTTGCACACATTAAAAATCCCTATACAGTTGGAAATCGTAAAGAGTAGGCCAGATGGCCGATGCCCTGGCAAAATTTACAAAATTAGGAAAACCTACCCGCTGTGATGGGTTACTGTATTTTTTATTTTCAACTCGTTCCCTTTTTTTCTTTCCCACGTAATTATTCGCGTTCTTTTATTTTTATTAGGGTTTGAGCACGTAGTTATTATTAGGCAGATCTTAGGAGAAATCGAACACCCGCACCTACCCTGTTTAATTGTAGGGATGGGGGAGAACCACGACCCAGGTTTCAGCGCTATAACCAAGGATATTCTTCCGGTGAGCAGCCTTCACACTATTACTTAATGTTACGTAGTATTTCTGCGCATGAGCTGGAAATAATTTTGCGCGTTTTGCTTAGTAAACATGAGTCATAAGGTAGTTAAGATATCATTGGCTGAGGTCAAATTTAATTTATGTGCAGAAATATAATTGGTCAAAGGTCGGCCGAAAGCAGTTCCAGAGAGAGAGACGCAACGCGATGACTCACCGAGTCAGTTCTTGCATCAGAAATATTATACTATAAAACTAGCATCAAATCTTGTAGCGCTCTCTCTGGTCCCAAAAAATTCAGCCGTGACGAAAGCGCCAGTTTATATATCGTCTGCTCTACGCGAGATATTCGGTATTTGGGTATGTGTATAACTTAATTAGCGTAGTAGTAAGTTCGTTTTATATAAAAGCTTAGCATATTAGAGTAAGTTTCTCTTGGGATTTAAATTAATTTTTATTAGTTAGAAGTGCCATCAATTGCTATCTTATACCAAAAAACTAGAAGTTGTGCCTATAATTTTTCTATGTATAAGCTAGCAGTATCTAGGATGTGTGTAGCGGCTTTATGAGATAATTTAACTGTGTGAGGTTAAGTGTTTAGATAAACGGGAGCTCTGTATTAATGTAATTATGAGGTCCGTGAAAACCTCAGTGTGATTTTGATAATTTGTAGTGTATATACGCGGGTGGTGTGTGTATTTAATTACTTGTGTTATTTGGTCTTGGAGTCAGGAGACAAAGGGTTGAGATGGGATTTAATATTACCTAGATGGGGTATATATATATAATTGTGTTAATTGATACCTTCCTGGGTCAGTCTGTAAGAAGTAGGGCCGGGGAATTATACAGGGGATTTTAGATTGCGATGAATGCAATGTTATGACGCCCGAGGGCAAGATTAGCACAAAAGATTCAGGTCAGCCAGTGTCTGGGGTTTTTCTACCAGACAGCTATTTACGTTAGTGCGGGGGAGAGAGAAAAGTGGGGATGGTAGATTAGTCTGACCCGTGGGCATAAATATCTGTGTATTTCATGTGTGTAGATTTGTGAGTAGGGGAGATGTATTAATTAGGGTGTTAATGTGTTAGGGATGAGTATTATTTTGACTTGTTGTATAGATGTTGTTACTTTTTTTGTTTTACAGCATTGTCACGGCACATAGGGGAGGCGGTAGACTGCCCTAACACCTACCACGGTATATTGCTTTCTCAGAATTAGAAGGCTCAAGACATCGCCAGAGGTGAAGAGAACTGGGTACGCATTAGTACCGGTGCCCAGTACGTCTGCACCAGTGAAAGAAAGGAGACGTTCTCTTGCAGTGAGGGCACATGCCTCAGCGGGAACGGTTTTCTTAAATCAGGAGCTCTTAGCTCGTTAAAGCACACCAATTAGGCGCTTTGCCTTGTGCTTCTAATCCAGCCATAATAATGCCTTTGAAAATCCACTACAGCCTTCGGCAGCAACCTATCGCTGTAGTGAACCAGACCCTCTTTATCAGTGTACCGGAAAGGAGATAGGGAAAACATACCTTTCCAAACTGCAACCAAGAAGAGGGGAGTGACGGAGAAGCAACTCATCAGATCCTCAGAAGAAGATGGTCACGTCAGAGAGGCACTGAGCGGGGACAGAGGAGAGAGAGAACAGTTAGCGAGGACCAGTAGGGTCAGATAGTATACTTAGAGGACAGCCTCTGAGCTTGCGCGTAATAAAAGTCTACTAGTGTAGCATTCTAGTGGTGTTAGTTAGTGGCGTTTTATCGCCTAAAGCGCTTTGAAGCTGTGTAGACAGTTAGTTTAGACATCGTCAGCAGGACAGTGTCGGTTAGTAACCTTAGAGTAGTCGGGAGTGGTGGCTCTACTTAGAGACCCCCACCCGGCATATTGGTTTTATTTTAGTTAGTTGGGTTTATTATTATTTTATGCAGGAGTGAAAGAGAGTGTGGCAATTTATTTTAATTGTCTTTCATTTGAAATTGTTCTTTTTTCCAGGTGATGCGCCCTCGCACTTTATTTTGTTCACTGTGGATTTGATTTGTTGTGTTAATTAACTATAAAATGTACACTGGATCAGTTTATCTTTAACTATACTGTACTCATATGCTTGTCTGTATAGTTGTGTCTGTGGACATAGTGAAACCTTATCTCCTTCTGGTAGTCAGAGGTGGTGAGACAGTAGCCATTACAGAAGTCGCAAGTGGTGAGGGAGAGTCAATCTAGGTTCTCACCCTCGAAGCTATAAGTCACATCTTTCCACATTCACTTTCATTCTCATCTAAATCTATCTTCTCAGACTTTCTCATAACTAGTGTCTTGTCTATACTCAGACAAACTCTAAAAACTTTAAAACCACTTCGTGACACCCGCCACAAAAATATTTATAGAATGTGTGATTCCTGTATACACACAATGGGATCCTTGTCTGTGCTACAGAGTTCATGCAGTGTGCTGAGATCCTCCTTGTGTGATCTAAGGGAGGAGATTGGAGCACTGAAAAGAGTTGTCCGTGTGCAATGAAGATGGTCCTTAAAGCCTAACAGGTTTCCTCAGTGTGTGTCCTAACCATCACTAACAACTTCTTATCTCTTGTTCCTCTGACTCTTGTCTGGTTTTTGCCATTTCCACATTGGTGATCTTGTCATATTGTTTCAGTTCTTCTATTCTGTGCAAGCACCAATTTAATGAGAGTGTAACTTTTTTGTTGTTTTGTTTTACTATAAAGTGAAATAATTAACAAATCTCTTTTTGCTTTAATAGACTGGTATTCGTTTCTGTGTTTGTTTGTAGTTTTGGTCAATAATTATTTCTATATTCTGCTGCAGCTTGTCCGAAGAACAGATGGGGTCTGAACTGCAGAGAGAAATGTTCTTGTGGGGTGAATGCAAGCTGTAACTCTGCCACTGGGAAGTGTCATTGTCAGCCAGGTTTCCATGGAGACTCATGTGAAATCAGTAAGATGACACATTGTTATTAAACCCATAGGTGCTCAGTCTCCCTCAGCAAATGTCAAAGGGTATTTCTTCTTCTTTGTTCACCCTCAGATGTCAACTTGAATATGTTCAAAGAAAGCAGTGGTCAGTCTGAGGCTGTTACATCTCCGTGGAGCTTTTCCAGGAATAGCAATGGTAATGGCCATATGCGCCTTCTCGGCTCTTCATATGTTGGGTACCTTTGAAGCAGATGCTCAACAGTCATTATATTGGTGCCACAGTTACACTCATCAGTAGTTCCTATCTTTAATTTGTTGAATAGATGGTATCCCAATCTCTTGTGACCTGTGCGAATTCTGAAGATTACCACCTGTTCACTTCTGCCGAGCTGGTAATACGCATCATTTTTTGTGTGGCCTGGATGTTCTGCTTCCCACTTGCTCCTGTATCTGCGCTTGATAAAACCATTGGCCTTTTCATAAGTTATGCTTGTGTCAAGTTGAGGCAGCTTTCCCCCTTTCTTTGCCAATCTGTCAGCTTCTTCATTTCCGGGGATGTTGCAGTGAGAAGGGATCCACTATTACATTTAATGAAGACCTCAAAGGATATGAATGGTGACTGTTCCTGTAGTGCACTGGTTGTATATACAACGGATGCATCCTCTCATACATCCATCCCTGCTAGCCTTATGTCTGATGCCTATTCCTAACAGTCTTAGCCTTATTGATTCATCGATTGCAGTGTCTTTCTCTGGCAGGCGATCATTCATTGTCTTTCGAATGTCTCCCTTATCCATATCCAATGTCCCTGCACATAGATATCATATTGGATAACTATGCTGATAATGTTGTTTTGTGTCAGCAAGCATGCAACAGTTACACAGCACTCCTTGTTCTGGCATCTCCAGGGTAAGAGAAAATGAGGGACACCAAAAAACACACGAAGGGAATTTGAGACAAACATGACAGAGATAAAGATATCATGGAAAAGACTTTGAATGGATGGCACAGGAAACAAAGGCTTAGCCTATAAGTTTGTTGAAGGTCTATGGGCCACAAGGAGTAGATAAGTAGTCAATGAATGAAGCATACACAAATCAAAGGTTGGATTAATTGATGAAGCTTGTGCTAGAACAAGCAAGGGGGAAAAAAAATCAAGTTCTAGGGGTCCACTTTTGTTATTGTTACCAAAAGTGCTAAACAACAGAAAATAAATGTTCCATACATTCTGTGGCAGAGAAGTAAAAGTGGATGGCCTGTTATCAGTAATATTGTTGTATCATGTGAACATTTGTATATAGAGCATTTATTGCCTGTTTTTTAGAGTACCATCAAGATGAGAGGTAGAAAATAGTCTTTCAGAGTGTACCATCAAGACAAATCAGAATGTGCCATCAGGACAGGAGACAGAAAATAGTCTTTCAGGGTGTACCATCAAGATAAATCAACAGTGTGCCATCAAGACAGGAGACCGTAAATAGTGTACCATCAAGACAACAGACAGAAAATAGTGTACCATCAAGACAAACCAGAATGTGCCTTCAAGACAGGAGACAGAAAATAGTGTACCATCAAGACAAGAGACAGAAAATAGTGTACCATCAAGACAGGAGACAGAAAATAGTGTACCATCAAGACAAGAGACAGAAAATAGTGTACCATCAAGACAAACCAGAATGTGCCATCAAGACAGGAGACAGAAAATAGTGTACCATCAAGACAAGAGACAGAAAATAGTGTACCATCAAGACAAGAGACAGAAAATAGTCTATCAGAGTTTACCATCAAGACAAGAGACAGAACATAGCCTATCAGAGTGTACAATCAAGACAAACTAGAATGTGCCATCAAGACAAGAGACGAAAATAGTCTATCAGAGTGTACCATCAAGACAAGAGACAGAAAATAGTGCATGACCAAGACAAGAGACATAAAATAGCCTATCAGAGTGTACCATCAAGACAAGAGACAGAAAATAGTGTACCATCAAGACAAGAGACAGAAAATAGCCTATCAGAGTGTACCATCAAGACAAGAGACAGAAAATAGTGCACCACCAAGACAAGAGACAGAAAATAGTCTATCAGAGTTTACCATCAAGACAAGAGACAGAAAATAGCCTATCAGAGTGTACCATCAAGACAAGAGACAGAAAATAGTGCACCACCAAGACAAGAGACAGAAAATAGTCTATCAGAGTTTACCATCAAGACAAGAGACAGAAAATAGCCTATCACTTAGATTGTACTGTCAAGACAAGAGACAGAATATAATCTTACCAGTGTACCTTCAAGACGAGACAGAAAATAATTTATCAAAATGTACCACCAAGACAAGAGACAGAAACAGCCATTACAGTTTGCTTTCGGTGTGGAGACAGTACTTGACATATATGACATTTATACTCCACAGGATGTCCAGCTGGTCGGTATGGCCCTGGTTGTTTATATTTCTGTAACTGCGATAATCAGGGGTCATGTGACAGCATTTCAGGTACCTGTAATTGTCCAGATGGATGGGTGGGTGCCAACTGTCAAACCATGCAAAGTGAGTAAACAGAAGTCTTCTTTCTTCTCTTTAAAAAAAAATCTTGTGGTATTTAACTGTTCTGGTAATAATTGTCACTTGCAGTTCCTGGGTAAAATACTTTTGCCATGTAGAAAGGCATATCCCCTTGCTGAAGACCATAATTGAAGGAAAATTTGAAGGCAAACATACAAGAGGTAGACATCGCTATAAGTGGAGAGATAACATCAAGAGATAGACATCGCTATAAGTGGAGAGATAACATCAAGAGATAGACATCGCTATAAGTGGAGAGATAACATCAAGAGATAGACATCGCTATAAGTGGAGAGATAACATCAAGAGATAGACATCGCTATAAGTGGAGATAACATCAAGAGATAGACATCGCTGTAAGTGGAGAGATAACATCAAGAGATAGACATGAAAGAGTCTATCAGAGTACACCATCAAGACGAGAGACAGAAGACGTTAGAGATTCATCGCAGCCGACCTTCAATGTAAAGATGGCACCTGATGATGATGAGTTCCCCGGTGTCTCTGAAGAAACAAAGAAGGAATATGATCACAGCACTTGTACAAGCATGTCATTCATTCATAACCCTCCACTCCCAAAGGAGCATAGGCCTTCAACAAACACATGCCAAGTCCTCCTGTCACGTGCCATCATCTCAAGTTCTTTCCATGTTCTCCTTATCATTTTCACCTCTGTTTCCAACTCTCTTCTCCATGTACTTCTTGGTCTTCCTCTGCCTCTCTTGCCCTGGGGGTTCCAGAACAAGGACTGCCTTGTAATGCTATCAACAGGTTTCCTCAGTGTGTGTCCTATCCATCGCCATCGTCTTCTTCTCATCTCTTGTTCCACTGGCACTTGTCCAGTTCTTGTCATCAGTTCCACATTGGTAACCTTGTCATACCATTTTAATCCCTCTATTCTACGCAAGCACCCATTTATGAAAGTCTGTAGCTTTTTGGTTGTTGTCTTTGTTGTTCTCCATGTCTCCGAGCCATACAATAGGACTGACTTCACATTTGAGTTGAAGATTCTTATTTTCGTGTTGGATCCTATTTCTCTTGATCTCCATATATTTCCCAATGCAATGAAAGCTCCTCTTGCTTTTTGTATTCTTATTTTGATATCGCTGTCTGTCCCTCCAACTTTGTCTATATTACTGCCAAGATATGTGTATGATTCTACATCTTGTATTGGTGTTTCTTCAAGTTCAACCCTGTTTTCATTACCTGCATTTATTCGCATTATTTTTGTCTTTTCCCTGTGTATTTTCAGACCCAATTGCTGTGACCTCTCATCGAGTGTTTTCAATTTGTCCTGCATCTGATTACGGTTATGGGACAGAAGAGCCAAGTCATCAGCAAAATCCAGATCATCCAACTGCTTAGTCAGAGTCCACTGGATTCCATTTCTGTTGTGTGTTGTCGATGATCTCATAACCCAATCTATTGCCAGCAAGAAAAGAAATGGAGACAAGAGGCATCCCTGTCGCACTCCTGTTCTTATCCCAAATGGTTCTGTAAGCTGTCCTTCATGAAGAACTCTGCATGTCATGTCTTCATAGGTTTTCTTTATTAAATTAATGATCTTCAGGGGAACTCCATAATGCCTCATCAATTTCCAAAGTGATTCTCTGTCTACACTGTCAAATGCTTTTTCGTAGTCCACAAATCCGATGTATAGTGGTGAATTCCATTCCAGACTTTGTTCAACTATTATTCTCAAAGTGGCTATCTGGTCTGTACATGATCTGTTTTGTCGAAAACCTGCTTGTTCATCTCTCAATTTCTTGTCTATGGACTCCTTTAATCTCTCAAGGATAATCCTGTTCAATACCTTTCCTGGCACTGATAGTAACATTATTCCTCTATAATTTGTGCACTCTTGTAAATTTCCCTTCTTAGGCAACTTAACCAGATATCCTTCCTTCCATTCTGCTGGTATCTCTTCTTTTCCCAGACTTTACCAAGTAATTTATATAACATCTCTGTAGCCGTGTCGATATCTGCTTTGATGGCCTCTGCTGGAATGCCATCAGGTCCAGACGCTTTTCCATCTCTTAGAAGCTTTATGGCTTTCTTTATTTCTTCCTTCGTTGGTCTTTCACCGTTAATTTGTAGCTCTTCTTCTGCTGGCTGGATGTCCGGCGGGTTTTGTGGAGCTGGTCTATTGAGAAGGTCCCCAAAATATTCTGTCCACCTCTTCATTTGCTCTTGTATATTGCTGAGCAGTTTCCCATTCTTATCTTTTATGAGGCAACTTGTTTGCTTGTATTTCCCTGTTAGCTTCTTTGTGCTGCTATACAGTTCTCTCATATTTCCTTTGGCTGCAGCATCTTCTGCCTCTCTTGCCAACTCCTCAATATACTTCCTCTTGTCTCTTTTGATACTTCTTTTTACTTCTTTGTTTGCTTCTGTGTACACTTCTTGAGCCTTGGCTTTGGAACTTCTGGTTTTGCTTGTGTTTAACTCTGCTTTCTTGTTTTTTCTATCTTTTATCTTATTGATGGTTTCTGTTGTTATCCATGCTTTTTGTTGTCTTTCCCTTTTCCCCAGTATTTCTTCACATGTCTCCTTCCATACCGTTTTGACCTGCTGCCAATAGTCTTCTGTATTCTCTACATCTTCCAGCTGTTGGAGCACTTGGAATTTGTTGGATACTGTGACCGCAAATTTGTCTCTTGTTTCTTGATTTCTTAGCTGTCCTACATTAAACTGTTGTCTATAATTTTGCATTGTTGCATATCTCTTGAGTTTCATTTTTACTTTGGCTATCAGAAGATGGTGATCTGATGCCACATCTGCTCCTCTATATACCTTTACATCCTGCAATGATGATCTAAACTTCTTCTTTATGCATATATGATCGATCTGATTTTCTGTTCTATGGTCTGGTGATATCCATGTTGCCTTGTGTATTCTCTTATGTGGAAACATGCTTCCTCCTATAGCCAGTTGATTTGAAGCACAGAAGTTTGCGAATAGTTCTCCATTTTCATTCATTACTCCTAGCCCATGTTTTCCCATGACTTCTTCAAATCCGGTATTGACTGTACCTATCTTTGCATTCATGTCACCCATCAAAATTGTGATGTCTCTTCTTTTTACTTTATCCATAATTTCCTGTAGTTTAGTATAAAATGCTTCTTTCACAGACTCTTCTTTGTCATTAGTTGGTGCATAACATTGGATGACATTGACATGAATTTTCTTTTTAGCTGTTTTGAAAATAGCTGTTATTATTCTGGGTCCAACAGCTTCCCATTCAATGAGTGCTTTCTGTGCTTCTTTAGATAACATAAGAGCTACCCCTTCACTGTGGTGTGAACTTTCGTCTTCGTGTCCTGAGGACAGCACCAATTCACCTGTGATGAGTTTCTTCCTGTCTACCCCCTTCCACTTTGTTTCACACATTCCCAGAACCTCGATTTTGTATTCCCTCATTTCTGCTGCTACTTGTGCCACTTTCCCTTGTTCGTTCAATGTCCGAACATTCCAGGTGCCAAATCTGGAAGTTCTCCTAGAAGAAAGAAGGTTAGTCAGCAACACAGACTCCTTTCGGCTTTCTCTGTGTTGCATCATACGCCTCCCCGCGAGAGGACCTTCCCCTGTCTTGGATGGCTGTGTTTTATTTTCTTTATTTGACTTGTCCATATTTGTTGAAGTTTTTTGTGGTTTAAATTTTTTTTACAGGATGGGGTAACCGGCCCCATGCCCAACCCTCCTTAGTCGCCTTCTACGACATGCTTGGCAGGGGACAGTGTTACTATTCTTTGCTCCCCTTTCGGGCCCCGGTAACACACGGGTGACAAGCATGTCATAAAGTGCAGTTAATGTAAGGTTGGGCATGTGGCTGACAACCTTATCATGTTAAACACATTGCTACAGAAATTACCACTTGAAGAGCACATAAATGCTTTGGTGCAGACTTTCTGTAAGGGAACCATCTGCTGTGGTGGCTCCAGTTGACTTAGTTGATATGCCTGGTTGGATGCAGTGTTACTGTTCTCTGCTGCAACTACTCTCGTATTTATTTTACATTTTAATATCAGAAGTTCACACTGTATTTGTCCACAGTTCCCACTGACTCGAGAAGGGGTGACGTCCCGTGGGTAGTCAACTACAGCTAGCAGCCTGTGGGTCTTGAAAGCAGTAGTCACTGACATTTGTGATATCACTATTGACATTTGGTGTCATCTGACATAGTAGCAAAGATGACACATGAAGAAGAAATCTCACAGACAGCATCAGCGAAGGCTACTACAGTATCAGAAGTCAAGAATTAACTTCCAGAGCATGAATTATTACTGAAACTTGCCTTAGCAGTTACAAATAAATTTACTTTCAGGTATTGTGCAGATAAATAAATACAATAGGGGACTGATTATCAGGCTACAGCATCCTAAACATTCCAGAAACCTACAAATTGTAATACTTAAACTGTACGCCCAGTAATTCCTCTAACATTTATGTTGCCACCACTGATATGTGAACGGTTTCAAACCAGTCGCTGGGGTAAGCTTATATTCTCCTGATTTTAGCTCTCATTTTGAGTGCTTGTTTCAATCCTCTTCACACATATCAAAGTCATTATGTCAAAAAAGTTTGCTGAGAAACCTCTGGGTGGTAAGACTGCCAAATGGAAGAGCTTATCTCTAAATATTAAGTATAAAAGGGGTGTTACTAAAATGTCTAGACAGGTGCATCTGTGAAGTTTTTGTGTGATGAGTGCGATGTTGTTTTGTCTATCGTCATTGATGTAATTAAACAAACATAAAAACTTACAATTTGTTTATTGATGTGATTTACTCGAGTTAGTGGAATGCAGGAGGATGTTACGGCAGAAAAAGAATGTAGAAATAGACAAAGTGTTAATAGAATGGATCCAGCATTGCCGAACCAAAAAGTACTTTATCATTCCTCTTGTAGGTATTTTTTGTTTGTTTTTATATATTAGGCGTGGATACCTGAATTCATGAGAGAAAAAAAACCTTATCTGGCAACTTTCAGGTCCTAAACATGCCTGATAAATGGTCCCATTACTGTAATCTAATTCTGATGCTATGACAAACATTGATGTACCAACACTAACAACTGGAACTTAACTCTTTCTATGCCACTAGCCATATGGGGCACCTCAAAATATAGTACATTTTTTTCCACAAGAGCTGCCCACTTGGTTATAGTCAGATGTCCTAATGTCAGTGCTTTACATGATATAATTTGACAGATGTGATGCCACTTTCACGTATCGGCAGTTATTCATATTATTTGGAATTGAAAACAATATATATATCCTTATTTTAACCCATCAGAGGTTGAACGGATTATTTCTCATCAAATTTTTTTTTTTTAATGATACTCATAAAAACAAACTTATCTGCTCCATATAAGGCTTGCAGTACCTCAATATACTCGCCAATTTTACACACACACTGTAGAATAGTTTTACACAAATATGTGTGTTTTGTGGAAAGAAAAATTGCATCTATTTTATTACCTAGGTGAAACCTAAAAGGTGGCTGAGGGGACAGAAAGAGTTAAATATTATTTTTGTTCTAAACTCCAGTAAATTTTCTAATGACTTCTTAGAAGAAAAAAGTGCATTTTAGAAATTATCTTTTATGTGGGCCGAATTACAGAATAGTAGATGGACTTGGTGATATCTCCCAGATGGCTATCAGTGTGTTGGCAGGATAGCTTGGAGTGATTACAATATCAGAGGTCATTGTCCCCCTTGTAAGAGAAGCATTAGTCTGGTTGACTGGAAGTAAGTCATGGTGTGGAAAAGCAAAACTGGAAATTAATCAGCTGATAATTGATCATACTGGAGATGATGATGTCATAGAACTTACTGATGGATCTATTCTGCATGGTTAGAAATCATAAGCTTATCAGCTAGGGTGAGGGGCAGGGTCATTGCTAAACAGAGCAGAGCTTACCTGATAATTCTCCAGCATGAGAATGGAGATACAGGCAGCTACTGCAGCCCTGAGATGGTGTTCTGAATCTCCATCAACCAGGCAAGTTATTGTATCGGACTTTCAGTCTGTACTTTTGAAGGTCCAAAACGAATGGTTGCAGCATGAGTGGAAACTTACATAGAGGCCTTGACCCTTTAGGAACTGATATGAATCTACTCTGTGTCTTGAGTCATGCAGGAGTACACAGCAAGGAGAGAACTGACAGACCAGCCTCAAGAGCATCCATAGTGGGGACATTTGATTTTGAAACGGGAAAGATAATAAGCACATTAAATGATCATCTGTTAGAGACTTACACTGCATGCACTGAGTCAGCATTACTCCTAATTCTGGAATTCAGTAAAACTAGCAGAGATGGCCATATGAGAGGATGGGTCAGATGTGTGCATACAACCAGCAACAATAGTAACAATCAGCATTCAAACCCTTTGATATTTGCTGAGGGAGACTGAGTACCTATGGGTTTGCCAGGAGTGCAATGATGTTCAATTCTAAACAACAATAACAATGGGTTTCTATTTTCTTTTTTTTTTAAACGTACGGCATTTGTCAGAAAGAACTCAAAACAGGGTTAACGGTTAAGGTAAAGATTTTTTTTTTTTTCTTAACCAGCGGCACTTGGGCTTTCAGCCCTTCGGCCCAATGACATGTCATTGCGAGGCTGGGGAACCTGAGGACTTTCCTTCCAACCCGGTCAGGAGCTTCGCTCCTTCCCATCCACAGAGGGTTTATCACAGGAGCCGTTCAGGTTATTCAGTCAAAATCCCGGTCGTTGACACTCCTTCAAGCGCTGACGCCCGGGCTTGAACCTTGAAAACCTGGTCGCCAGTACAACGTTGCAGTAGTGGATTTGGTTTAATAAGTGTCAGTGGCACGGTCGGCATATTGATAGCCAGTTAGTTAGATGACATGGTCTGTCTGCTATTCTGTAATTCTACTTTTATGTCTCCTTAGACTTTACTAGAATTTTTGTGCTTAAACATTATGGGCAGACTGACAGTGATCTGAGCCCAGGGGCAATAATGGTCTGTTTCTTCTTTCACCTTTCAACCCTCAAAGAGGAATAGGCCTTCAACAAACATGTGCCAAGTCTTCCTGTCCTGTGCCATCAGCTCAAGGTCTTTCCATATCTTGTCTCCAGTTATGTTCATTGTTTGTTGAAGTTTTTGTGGTTTAACATTTTTTACAGGATGGAGATACCAGGCCAGTGCCCAACCCTCCTTAACCGTTTTTTAATGACATGCATGTTAGGGAACAGTGTTACTATTCTTTGCACCCCTTTCGGGTCCCAGTAACACATGAGTGGCAGTAACGGTCATTTGCCCCTAATCACTCATTGAATACAGATTACTGGTTCTGCATCTGTCAAGTGGGCCTCTACAGTTGGGGGCCCTTGGGCATTGCCCAACCGCTCAGTCTGCCCCATTTAAACATAAATTTTCCACAATGGTGTGGTACTAAATAAGTGAATGTCATTAGTACTGTTTTTATTTCTGTGTGTGCTGTATGTGGTGGGGGTGGCTGTTTAGATTTTTACATTAGTCCAATTGACATCCTTTAGTTTTAATTGTAAATGGTGGTCTGTTTTTTTGAGGAAATGGTAATTTAGACTTACATTAGTCCAATTGACATCCTTAAGTATTACTTTCAATTGTGAATTGTGTTGCTGTTTTTTTTTTAATTTAATATGCATGTTCAGTTGTTTATTACATTTGTGATATGATGAACATGCATTTTGTTGATGTTCCCATTTAAATTTAATTATTTTCCAAGATACACAGAAGGCTGTGTTGCATGAGATTTAAATTCTGCATGATACTACTGGAGAGAATGTTTTGTTGGTCATCTTCCTTAAATTAAAACTTCTGATTTCTTGTAGTGAGGTGATGGTGTCAACTGGATTGGCTGAGATCAAATCTCAGGAATTTCTAATACTTGCTTCTCTGTTATCTAGTATGCTCTTTCTTTCTTGTGTACGAGCAGTTATAATTTACTTTTTTTTATTTATTAATTGTGTGTAATGTACACACATTATTATTATTTACACATATTGTATTAGGTAAATTGCTGCTATAGTCCGTTCACCAATTGATGTTCAACTTTGAAATTTGTTTTCAAAAAAACTACTTGATGTAATGAATTTATATTTTGCATGTAGTCTTATATTATCCATGACGTTATGAAAAAATTTTTTGCCTCCAGAAAATGTATCTAGTTTGAGATATCTCTTCTTCAGGTTATATTAAAATCACACTCCCCTACCGGTATTATAATGTAGCACGTCAGCAGTACATTTGTGTTGCACGGGTAATAAATGGTTTTTTAAAAAATATATATTTTAAGACAAAATTATGACATTTCGTGCACCGCAGTTGGCTGCTGTTGAAAGCTGAAATAGTGCGACATCATACTGTAAAATTTAATTTTTAAGCTGTGCTTCTTGTAAGATTCGGAAAAGATCAAAGGAATTTACGGTTTTGAAGAATGCAGAATTGATATTGACTTAACAACAACATATTTGTAACATCATGGATAATATAAATTCATTACATCAGGTAGTTTTTAAAAAAACAAATTTCAAAGTTGAACATCAATTGGTGAACGGACTATACCATTTTATTCATTGCATTCTATTTGTACTTTGCACTGTTCTTCATATTCATTTCCCAAATGTTTACTTGTGTTCTTTATTCTCTTTTCATTTTACTGTGTTGCTCACCTGAACTTTTTTTTCTTCTTTCATTCATTTATGTTTTTTGTATGTCAATTTAGCATCTCTTGTCTTTTTCTTTTAAACTGTCTATATTTCTTATGTTTGTGAATGTGACTAATGAAGAATAGACCCCGAAACATCGTGTTTCAAATGTATTGATTCTGTTACAAAACTGACTCCAATATTTTTTTAATATTGTTTCTTTCTTTTCTTTTTTCTTTTTTTGGACATCAAGGAAATTTCATGATACACTTACCTCCCTAGTTGTCAGCGACTTCCAGAGGGAGTATAGGACCTCTGTTGTACCTCATCATTGGGTTTGATGCTGCTTTCTCCCAGGTTGTCATCATTTAGTGTCATGCTGGTTGGGATAAGCAACTATTTCTTTCCACAACCCCCAGTAGCTGCTGACTACCTCACGTGCTATGCATGCTGTCTATTTTGTGCTTGTCTTTATCTCTTAGTTTTTTTTCTCCTTGTCAGCATGTCCTACAATATTGATTGCCATCTTCATTTTGCAACAATTTGTTTCTCTTCCCCATCCTCGCTCAGAGCATGTCCATTTGATTCCTTAGCTGTCTGTGGTGTTTCAGTATCCTTCTAAAAAACTATGCATACATTTATTAAATGTCCATGCTTCACTTCCTTAAATTTGTATAAGAACGTAAAACACTTGATTTGCTTTGTTTTTTTTCCAATTAATTTAAGCATGAGCAGTTACAATTGTGATAATTTGTTCATGTCTTTGTGTTACTTTACTCATTAAAATGCTAGTTTTTAAGATTAAAGGTTTGCTGTTTTTATGATTTAGTGTGTTTAGTTGTTTTGTGTTTTTGCTAATATCAGGTCTTAGTATGGTTAAGCTATTCTTATCTCTTACATTAATCAACACCAGACCACAAAGTCTTTTATATTTGGACGTGCTATAATATAACCAACGGACTTTATGTCTAGTTTGAATGGGCCGTGCCTCGCCAAAAGGAGGCAGAACTATTTTAAATAAATTTTTTTAATCTCTTATGTTTTTTTGCTGATTTTATCTTAGTATGGTTCAGTATCAAAACACTTTAGCTCCCCAATGAGCATAAGTCTTCAGCAAACACATACCGAGTCCTCCTGTCACATGACAACAGCTCAAGTTCTTTCCACGTTTTTCTCACAATTTTCACTTCTGTCTCCAGTTTTCTTCTGCATGTGTCTTTTTTGGTCTACCTCTGCACCTCTTTTCCTGGCGATTCCAGAACGTCTGCTTTGTAATGCTATCAGCAGGTTTCCTCAATGTGTGTCCTATCCCTCACCAGTGTCTTCTCATCTCTTGTTCTACTGGCACTTGTCTGTTTGTTGAAGGCATATGCTCCTAAGGGAGCTAAAGGGTATTGTTTGATTGTCTATTCGTCTACTTTTTGGTCTTTCCCATGCCATGAAACTAGTCCTTTTTCTGGTAGTCAATATGGCTCCATGCTCATGAAATTGTCAAACCACTTAATATTTCTGTCTCTCTATAACCTTGATGCAGGACAACACTCCCCACAACACATAGTATACATGACAGAATGTGAAAAGATGCACAGACAGCAGATATTGCAGAATTTAATTCACTGTAAGGTCTATATCCTTTTACCCGAAAACCAAAAATATTCTGAAAAGCAAAAGTTTCTTTCTGCTATACATGCCAAGTAGAATAGGTTAACCGTATTCTGTACAGATTTTTCTCATTTTCAGATCTTTATGGCCGTACATACTTTCTGTACAGGTTTTTGCCTAATTATTAACCCTTACAATTTGGTTCGGCCAAAAACATCAGTGCACAAAGTCTACCGTTCAAAGTTAAGAGTTGGAACACTATTTAGCTACATTTGAAAACCGAAAAAAATCTGGTGTCTGAACAAGGCTATCCCTGAAGATTTATGATAAAAGAATATAGACCTGTATTACAAATAACATTCAACGTGTTTCATTCATTCATCATCATCATTTTCATTTGCACTTCTTACAAGGCATGAAACCACCACTACAGCTCCCCCCCTCCCCCTTGCAGGAAGCCTGCACAAAGCAGTCACATGCTCTTGTAATGGTGGTTTCTGTGATAATTTGTTTTACATGATGAGTTTGCCAGCCCCATGCACAATCTGATATAGTCATCTTGTATTTGTTTTACATGATGAGGTTGCCATCCCCATGCACAATGTGATATAGTCAGCCATCTTGTACAACAAGCCTTGGGGTGCAGTAGTCGTGTTCTTTATTTGTCACTTGAGATGTCCTGAGAACTAACACTGTTTATTGCTGAACTAAACGTCAAACTTGACAACACATGCAAATATCAAGAAAACACCTTTTTCATCAAATTTAGAAGCATTTATTGTATAACAATTTTGTAAAGTGACTTTTATTTATGATACATTGTATCACAGGATCGCTTGGTTTTTTTATTTTTTCTTGTATCATTGCAGTATGTTCTACCAATTATGCTGTAGACATGAAGCAAAAGAAACACATATTTTTACATGAAAAATGGCTGCAGATATACATAAATACATAGCAAAATATTATGGCCAACTTTGAGAGAAAAAAATTACTCTAATAATCTTCAAATTGTGTTACTTTAAGGGGGACAACTCAATCCAACTGTGGTCACTTTGACAGGAATAACTCGACCTTCAAATTGTTGCCACTTGACAGGAAAAACTCAATCTTCAAATTATGGCCATTTTGAGAGAGGAAAAACTCAAATAATCTTCAGGTTGTGGCTATTTTGAGAAGAAAAACTTCCTCAAATAGTCCTTGGATTGTGGCTACTTTGAGAGGAAAAACTGCCTCAGATTGTCCTTGGATTGTGGTTACTTTTAGAGCAAACACTGCCTCAAATTGTCCTCAGATTGTGGCTACTTTGGGAGGAAAAACTACAAAATAATGTTGATATTACAGTGTAACAGAGAGGTAAAAATAAGTAAACTTTCAATTATGGCTAATAAGACAAACAAAAGCTATCAAATAATAGCTCATTCATATAATACAAATTGAACACCCCAGTAAACAATAACATCAATAAATTATTGAAGCAAGTACCTGCTATTCTAAAACAAAATAATTTACACAGTAAAAGCTTCAGGTAGTGACTAAATGTTACCCTGAAATTTGGAGAAACTTCAGTGTTTAGAACATCCTAAATGTGTGCTAAGATTCAGCAATTGATCTGTATATGATGACAGTAGAGATAACCTTGCCAAGATGGAAACTTGATTACTTTTGTCTCCTTCTCGTTGAGATTTGAAGGGAGTAAGAAGCAAACAGCAGACACTGAATGTTGGTTTTAGAGTTCGTTTATAAATAGAATTATAAGTTCTTTTATTGCATTCTACAAGAAATTGTACACAAATATTAGACATCATTGTCATATCTTCCCTATGTTTGTAGAGTTGCTAGATATTAGGGAACACAGCACAGGACCACTGTATCCAACTAAACTTAAGTGATGGCATCACTTGAGTGGTGCAAGGAGTGAGGCTGCACCAGGTGGCAAATTTTTTTTTAAAACACATTAACTACTGCGAGGCGGTGGGACCGGCTTTTGAAATCCTATCATTTGGACCGCGAGCCGCTCAGAGCGTCGATCTATGTTTAGTAATAAAACGAATGAAAAATGTACTGAACACTTTCTGATCTGGTTCGAGATTTTAAGTTGCCACCGGAAAACAAAATTCCCAAAGCATGGTTGTTGTAGAACACTGGACAATTGATATTATGTTCACATTTTTCAGCGTTTTGGGTTAGTTACCAATCGTGTAAAACTTTACCGTGGCAACTAGTGATAGGACCACAAAAAAAATGCTTGTACATCTCATCTAACGGCTGAATAGGCTAGAAACGTGTTTCAACAATTGACTGATAGATCTAGCGACGAGGACAAGAGTGAAAACGGTGTGCACATTGATTGAAATAGTGATTTTGATAGAGATGGGGCGCAAGCAGTTATAACTCTGAAAATATTGCAAGTGCTCGGCCATGGAGGTCCGTTAAATAGCAACAACCTCTATTAGAGTTACAAATGGTGCTTATTGTAATAGTACATTCATTTATCTTTAAAATGACGTGTGTTTCATAAAAATCTGTAAACAATTACGAAAACTACAGCTTACTTTGTGCAAACACCTACAGGATGAAAATGAAAAACAAATTTTAATTCGGCCACAGTGTGTTTTTCAATTCGGTAGTTAATGTGTTAAGCATTAAAAGGTTAAAAGAACAAAATTAATGAAACAGAATATTCAAAGTAAAAAACTGGTACCTTATATCAAACTGATCATTTTCCTATATGGCTATACTATTTTTTTTTTTTTTTTTAAACAGCACCATTGGGCTGTATTCAGAATTAATATAGAAAAAAATATCACTTACATTACAATGTGAGGAACATAGGAAGATAAATGTATTATGTTTTTCTATAATGCTATAGCGAACATCACTTGTGCAAATTACAGTGTGATCCAACTCAGTAGCCTGAAATTGAGCATCATGAGAGTACATACAGTACCAACATAGTTTGGGGGGGGGGGGGGGGGCCATCATGAGACCTTGCACCACTTTAACTGGCCTTGTGCTCCAGAGTGAGCAACAATAAAAATATGAATAAGAAAATATTATCTACCAAGGCCGCCACATAGTTTCTGGTGAGATTTGATGGTGAGAGATTTGGTGGTCATCATTTCTTTTAATGCAGAGGTCAAGAACACTGGCCATTGAGCCAGGATGTTTTGGAGCACTAGACACCATTGTCTGACTATGTCTGACAGGTGTGGACAAATAAGTGACAGGCTGAACCAAAATACTGGAAACTGTGCAGGTGGGATAGGGTTCATACACGTGGTAACTGAGAACTTGTTGGCTGGAAAGTAGGGGGGTGTTGGGAAGAACAGGTGTGGAGTACAGAATGACTGGTGAGTTTATGGGGGGTGTGGCTTCATTGAAGGCTGGCATTGACATGGGGTATGATGGAGTGTGTGACATAAAGGAAGTAACACACTGCTTTTCTTTGGAACATTCGGAAGATAAAGTTTCTGGCTGGTGAAATAATGATACAGCATAGGAGGTACATTCGTCTTTGTCCACAGATTTTATTTGTGGGTGAATATTTGAGGTGTCACCTGTAAGGTTTTCTGTAGGCTTCATTTGTTGTTCACCAAAATTGTGTTTCATAACAGTTTCTGACAGACAGGTATGTTCTTCATCTTGCTGATGTGACTGTGAAATTGTAGTGGTGAAGGGTATGTGACTTTGAACTCTCGGACTGGAGAAGTGAACTGGAGAAGGGATGTAATAAGTTCCAACATCCAAACTCTGACTTGGAACTTTGTCAATGCTTGAACCACTTGTATCTTCTCTGATATCTCCCATCGATGTTATTCTTTCTGTTGATGACGACGGCGATGACAATGAAGGTGAGGCTTGGTAACTTGAAGAGAAATTCAAACTTTGGCTATCTCCTTGTAAACTAGCCTCCATCCTGTGAGCAATAGCTCTGAGATGATTCTGAAGCTGGACCTTGACCTCGGCAGGGACAAGACGAGAATTCTGGATGTATCTGATTGACTCCTCAGCACATGAACTAAAACCTGATGCATATCGCACGGCCATGGCTTTCCGTGCAGAAAATGAACTACTACTTTGGGGGCTGTAGTCGTGGCGCAGACGTGTCAGTACTTCCAGTGTCTTCTCTAGAATTTCTGCCTTCTCCATTTTTTCAAGATCTGTGTCCTAAAGGATTGAAGAAGAAAAAAATAGTTATGGATACCTAATTTTAATAGGAAGCTTACCGTGATATTTTAAAACTTGTATAACTTTAGTAGATTCACAATTATGAGGCTTTGAATTTGAGGACCCCAAGATGCAACAATAGTGAATGCAGTCAGCGACCCATAGCTTGACTGCTTGCATCAGGACCAGCGAACCAGAGCTGGTCAAGACCGTACTCCACCTCCACGTGGTGGTCCTGGAAACAGTCTGCAGCAGTGCAGTCTGGCTGAGCGAGTACGGATCGAAATGGGAAGGCAAACCCGGTCCCTAAAAAATGCCGTGCAGAAGTCGGATGTGTTGACCGAAAGGTGCAGATATCACAGCTTAGGCGCAAACAGACACAACGCAACCACCGTCCTTTTCAGGGCGGAAGAAGAAGAAGAAGAATTGAGCGTCTAAAATGTTTAATAATTTTTGCCAAATTTTACAACATTATTTGCAGTTAATCAAAATGTTGATAAGATATCAGAAATCTGATAAGACAAGAGTTTAACAATGCAAAGGACAGGAGGTGAGTCTAATCTCAAGTTAATTAATACATAAATAAACAGCAGGTTGTAAGAAATTAGTATTTTAAAAAAATAAAAGGTTTAAGACCACTAAACATTTTCCTTTACCAGAAGAGCAGTCCCATAAAGAAATACAATTGTCTAAGTCAAGTTACAGGTGTTCAAAATACATTCTGAAAAATGATTTGGTGCATTTAGATTCTGAGGATCAGATTAACAGCGGGACATGATGGTACAGTATAACATCAGAAATGGAGAAGAACTGGCATCCATGTTGGTGTTTGGAACAATACTAAAAACTGCCTGGATAAAACCAAAGTGCCTGGATGAAGCGGAGAATAGGACTGAAATGGTATGACAAGATCACCAATGTGGAACTGACCAAGAACCACACAAGTATCGATGGAAGACAAGATGAAATGGCGATTAATAGGACACACATTGAGGAACCCCTGCTGATAGCATTACAAGGTAGTCATTGTTCTGGAATCCTCAAGGGTAGACAAAAAAATACATGGAGAACAGAACTGAAGACACAAGTGAAAATGATGAGGAAGACTCGGCACGTATTTGTTGAAGGCCTATGCTCCTTAGTAAGCTACAAGGTATTCACTTGACTGGATAAAACCTAAAAGCCATCTGGATAAAATCCAATAACTGCCTGGGTAAATGATTAAAAACTGCTTGGGGCAGAAACAGTTAAGACGAAAATAATGGTGATGACTATGACAGTGACAGAGCTGATATAAAACCACTGCACATACCTTCTCCTCTTCCCCCTCGCACACAATGTTCCTGATCTGCATTAGACAGTTGTTGATTCTTGCTCGTCTTTTCTTCTCTGCCAGAAGTTTTTTACCCTGGTTATAAAGAAAATATATTTAATTTAATGAGGATGTCCTGAGAAAAGCCAATATGCAAAAGAAGCTTATTATTCATATAAGAAGGAAGCAATGCACTTTCTTTGGATATGTTATGAGAAGAAGCAAGCTAAAATATACAGTGACAACAGAAAATACTGAAAGAAAAACAGGTTTACAAAGAGAGAGGATAATGGACAGATTAACGCTGTGACATGGAGAAGAACCAATAAACAACCCCAGGGACAGGAAGTTAAGGACAGACATGATCACCTATACTGGCTGTCATGGTGCTTGAAGATGAAAAAGGAAGAAAATAAAAAAACAAACAGGTCTCTAGCAATGAAAGATAAAGGGATCTTGCATTGTTAAGTAGAACCAAAACTTTTGTGTGAATTTATCTTGGAAAATGAATGAACAAACAAGACAATAGATTGCAACAACATCAAAATGATTTCTGAGCTGGTGATAGCTGTACATAACATGGATAGCTTAAAAATCAAATTAGGAAATATTACAAGAAACTATACTACACAAGATCACTTCAAATAAAAGTTAAAAGATAAGGAAAATTAATTAGCCATATACTTAAGGGGGAAAGGGGCGGTGGAAAACTGTGACAACCAGAAAGATTAAGGATAAAAGTAGAGGAAGAAGATCACAGATGGTATCACAAGAAGGAGGAAGATCATAGATGTTAGCAGTTAGTAGTAGCCCCTTCAGCCACGGCTGACCATGGGAATAGATGGTATGACAACAAGTAGAGGAGGAAGATCTTAGATGGTATGAAGGTAAGTAGAAGAAGATCACTGATGGTATGAAGGTAAGTAGAGGAAGAAGATCACTGATGTTATCACAAGAAGGAGGAAGATCATAGATGTTAGCAGTTAGTAGTAGCCCCTTCAGCCACGGTTGACCATGGGAATAGATGGTGTGACAAGAAGTAGAGGAGGAAGATCTTAGATGGTATGAAGGTAAGTAGAGGAAGAAGATCACTGATGGTATGACAAGAAGTAGAGGAGGAAGATCTAAGATGGTATGAAGGTAAGTAGGGGAAGAAGATCATTGATGGTATGACAAGAAGTAGAGGAGGAAGATCTTGGATGGTAGTAGTAGTAGCAGCAGAGGCCCCTTCAGTCATGACTGACTACAGGAATAGATGGTATGACGAAGAGGAAGATCATAGATGGTAGTAGTAGTAGCAGAGGCTCCTTCAGTCATGACTGACTATGGGAATAGATGGTATGAAAGTAAGTAGAGGAGGAAGATATTAGATGGTATGGCAAGAAGTAGAGGAGGAAGATTGTAGATGGTATGACAAGAAGTAGAGGAGGAAGATCATAGATGGTATGACAAGGTGGCTAGTAAAATGGTGAATGCCCAAAGTTCTACAATGTTCAAAATTGTAGGTAGTATGTACAATTGCTGCCATTTGCTTCTGGCATTATCCTTCCTAACTATATATTGTATACAAGGTAAATGAAAATTTCCACTTTGTGTGTGCACCCCCTCCCCCCCTTTTTTGTGTCTAATTGTAGTAGATTCTTCATACTTGTTATATAGTAAACATTTGTGAAAGCTTGAGCCTGTGGATTAATATTTAATGTATTAATTAGACCTAATTTGACAATAGTAATATGTATTACTAGATATTTATTAGACCTTTCTTTATTATACTTTTACTATTATATATTAATGTTTGCTCTTATTAAATATTGCTCGACTATATTGTGCAGTTCTACAGGCTTGTCTGTTCTCAACACCTGTTCTAAAGTTATGTGTGAGTTGTACGCTTGTAAACAATCTAATATTAGTATTTTCTGGTGTTCAGACCTCTTACATTTTAGTAGGAATTTGTGATTTTTATTATTCATCATCATGTGACGTATTCTTTCCAGAACGTTGTCTCCATTACAGCTGCTCTGAACGCATCACGATTCTGGGCAAGTCGACCTGCATCAGCCAAAGACAAGTTCAGACTCTCTGTGATGTTCTGGGTCCACTGTCGTCTAGGTCGACCCCTTGCCCTTTTTTATTAGGCTATTATTGTTCGATATATTATTCTATATAGTAATAATTCATTTTCTAGAGAAAGGAAAATAAAAGAAAGCTTACCTTTCTGTGCGTTGGTCTGTAATTATCCAATTCATGTGACTGGCTTGTGGCTTCACAAATGTTAGTTAAATTATCCATCCTGTTGGTACAGCTGATGAGGTAAACAGAAACTAGGCTTCGTGCTTATGCTAATGCCGGTAGTGAATTCACAATGTTGAAACGGCTGGACCTGCAGTTTACAGCATAAATAACAAAACTACAGTTCGAAGCCCATGAACAAGAGAGTACTATGGTGGTTCTCTGTAACGGGTAGTATTCTTGCAGTCTTGTTCCGGAATTTTGTAACGAAATCGATAGATGTGATCCGACATTTCCAACATTCGTTTTATAGTCATTTAGCTCTTTCCCCACGCCAAGTGTCACTAGGGACGAAGCTACACTGACACCGGAACAATGATTACATTCCGCCGCTCCCGACCAATAAGATCGCTCCTTGTACTATCAGCACGCGCCAGCGCATACCGTCAGGGCAGATGTGAGGTCGCTAAATGGCGTCTGTACTTAGAGGCGAAGAATTTATTGCCTTTTTTTAATTGTAAAGTTAGCTGGGTCAGTGGCTGTACCCACGCATGAGTGACATAACAATAGTCCGTGTGAAGGATTTTTTAGAAATCGGGATAAACTTTGTTTCAGTCATATCTAAAAGAGGCAACTGCTGTTATGACATGTAGCGTACCTGTAAAATACAATTAAGAATCATGAGAAGAGCGACACGTGAAATGAAACGAGAAATGTGTGAAGGCTTTGTAGAAAGCTTGAGGTACACAGAACGTCATATATATTATAAGAACGTTAGTATAAAGATCTGTAGAAATAAAAATAGATTTATTCTTGGGCTTTATAATGGTAGAAAACTAGACACAGAGCTTCAACAAGAGGTAATCTAATCATCAGAAGTGGTCCCTCCGTCAGACAAGTGTTTTTGGCTTTTTCCCTCTTTTATGCTGGGGAGGACGCCCACTTGGGTCATGACTCCCAAGGGCCACCCTCCTGTTGATTTTTTTTTTTTTTCGTCACCTGTGCTGCTATTTGAACCCACTCCTATTTATTTCCAATTCCCAAATAGGCTACACCTTATCCAGCCTATCAATTTGAGGTGGTTGTGAAAGTAACCGCGTTTTTACATATAAACATACATACGGTAAAGGTAATGCAATAGCATAAACTGCCGTAGGGGAAAGAAGGGTTAGAGACTTCAATATATTAGGTCCAGCTTTTATGGCGTAATGTAACCGGTTCCCTTCCTCGCTGCCCTTGTCTACCATAACACAGGAGCAGAGTCAGACTACTATAAAGTAAATGGACTAACTATCCCAGCCGTCTAGTCATAGGATTAAAACTGGACAGCGCGTAATCTCCACTCTTTAGATCGGGGTGTATTCAGGGCCGGATTAAGCTAGTGCGGGGCCTGTAGCATATGTTAAGAAAAGGGCCCTATATTTTTTAAAAAACAATAAAACAACACAAACATATTTGAACACATACATTTTTAATTTGCATAGTAATTATCATTATCAATTAATTCGTGCTTGTAATCCTATAAACTTGCCACTCATGTTGCTGGTGTTGTCATAACTTTGACCACGGCAGTCTTTAATATCAATGTCATTTGCCTTTAAAAAATTAAGTACACTTTTAGTAAGCTGTTCAGCACTATGACCTTCCATGTCCAAAAATGTCACAAATCTTTCAACTGGTCCAGATGGCAAAACATAGCGCAGAGTCAAAGTCAGCTGGTCCATATTAGATATATCTGGAGTAGAATCCAATGAAACGGAATAATACTTGTATTTCTTCACTTCACAGAGAATGTGATTTAGTATGCTGGATCCAATCAGATTGATGAATTCCTCACACGTTGTTTTAAATAGATATGATGTATGTCCAAATCCTTTGTTTGCATGAGTACTTATATGCTCTGCCAGAAAAGGGTCAAACTTGGCCAGTAATTCTAACAACCCTAAGTAATTCCCGCTATAAGGGTACCCAACAATTTCATCACTGTCACGAAATGAAAGGCCTCGTTCTGCTAAAAACTTCACAACTTCAATTATTCGCTCTAGAAATTTGTGCCAATACTTTTCTTGAATGTCCATTTGTTTCACAAGATGGGAATCGACACGTTCACCTTTGTTTTTACGCATCAACAGTGAAATTAAAGCTTGTCTATGTGAGGAGCTTTCTTCATGTTGACGCAATAGATTGCTTGCATTTTTCCAGTCATTTAACCCTTCCACAGTAAACTTTGATGAACATTCTGAACTCATAAGCTTGCATGGGAAACAAAATAGGCGCCCTTTACTTTCTGAATAGCAAAACCATTTTCTTGCATGTTGCTTGTTTGTAAGTTTATGAATATGTGTAAAATAAGACTTCTGACAGTATCGAGTTTTCTTTTCAGTGTCATACAATCGCACGGATGAAGAGAAGGCACTATCAACATGTTGACATTTTTCACTTCCCTTGGATATGCAATATACACGCTCACAGTCATCTATATTGTTCGGCCAGTCACTAATATCATTAGAGTACTTCTTCGTTTCACTTATTCTTTCACATTCAGACTCAGTGTATACTGGGTTTTGCTGTATGTTTTCTGCTGCACAGCCTGCACTAGTACTAGTTGTTCCTGTACTTCCAGCTTCAGCGGTTAGAGTACCACCACCATGAACATCAAAATATTCTGTCAGCTTACGTGTTTTTGATATCACAAGTTGATCTCTTCTTTCTTTTTCTTCCTTCGCTTTACGTTTTTCACTTCCAGAAGCATAATTACGTCCAATATCTCTGTGTCTACTGCTCATTTTTTGAGTTTTCTAACCTTACAAATCAAGAAATTGTAATCAAGATCGAAAGAGAGTGCGAGCATGCCGTATACCTCAATTAAAACAGGAAGTTTCCGTTTCCTAAATTCTAGTTTTTATTGTTAATGCAAATTCATTTCACAAAGAATGAAACAAAATTAGAGGGGCAGTCGCCTAGAGCCAAAAAAGTGGCTTCCGTCCAAACGTGACCAAATTTTCAACGCCACTTAAATGGGTTCCGTCCGCAAACAGTTAACATTAAAATAATGAAGAGTCACACTAAGTCACCCTCTTATGCTCTTTCTCTCACAATTTCGTGACACCAAATGAAAAGGCGCTAAAAATGGCATAAATCACAAGATCATTGGTTTAACGCTCGTATTTTTTTTTTCTTCTCTCTAATTAGCGGCACTCGAGCTTTCTAGCTCTTTTGGCCCAATGACATGTCATTGCGAGGCTGGGAGGTCAGTGGACTTTCCTTCCAACCCGGTCAGAAGCTTCGCTCCTTCTTATCAACGCTCGTATTAGAAGATGACCAACAAATTATGTACATATTTATTGGCGCGGGGCCCCTAAAAGCGCGGGGCCCGTAGCATATGCTACTTGTGCTACTACGTTAATCCGGCTTTGGGTGTATTAACCCCTTTTGAACTTCCGATGAAGACTGTGGACACCTTTGATTGTTCGCTGAAGGCTATGGACCATTTTAATTGTCTTATGAAGGATATGAATCCTTTTGATCGTCAGATGAAGGCTATGTACTCCTTTGATTGTCCGGTTAAGAATATGAACCCTTTTGATCAGTAGTGTAACTACAACGTAATAGACCCACGGGCACAAATTAAGCACCTTATTATATCATGGGCTCTGCAATTACTGTATAACAAACATATGGCAATTCTGTATTTAAAAATGTAAATACTTCATTATCATCACCACTACCACCATCATCATCATCACCACTACCATCATCACCACCACAATCATCATCACCAGCATCATCAGCACCATCATCATCACCACCATCATCATTACCACTACCATCATCACCGTCACCACCATTATCATCATCACAACTACCACCATCACCACAACCATTATCATCATCACCACTACCACCATCATTACCACTATCATCATCACCACTACCATCATTATCATCACCAAGAGCTAATACTCAGTGATGGTGGATCAAAGACAGGACAAGACCAAAAAATATCTCTCGTTTTTGTGTTAAATAATTTCTCGTTTACTAGAAAATACCATGCACTTACGTTAACAAATTACTATGTTATGTTTAAACGTTTCTACGTTTCAAAAGTAAGGACATATAAGAAAGAAACGAAAGAAACGAAAGAAAGAAAGAGAGAGAAAGAAAGAAAGAAATAAAGAAAGAAAGAAGAGAAAGAAAGAAAGAAAGAAAGAGAGAGAGAAAGAAACGAAAGAAAGAAAGAGAGAGAAAGAAAGAAAAGAAACGAAAGAAAGAAAGACGAGAAAGAAAGAGAGAGAAAGAAAGAAAGAAAAGAAACGAAAGAAAAAAAGAAGAGAAAGAAAGAAAAGAAACGAAAGAAAGAAAGAAGAGAAAGAAAGAAAAGAAAGAAAGAAAGAAAGAAAGAAAGAAAAGAAAGAAAGAAAGAAAGAAAGAAAGAAAGAAAGAAAGAAAGAAAGAAAGAAAGAAAGAAAGAGAAAACGAAATCAACAATCCTTAATTAATTTGCATTTTCCTAACCAAGTGTCCAGGTTAAGTAAGTGTCACCAAATTTTAAGACCTGCCAAGCCATGTCGTAAACTTGAATTATCATTCCCAGGCCTGTCCTCTGACTTAAGAGCGACAAGAGTAGCCTCTTAACGACATGGAGTACATGGGCCATTCAGATGTTCCAGACATGCTATCTAAATAGGTCGTCTGTGGGAGACAAGAGATATTGCCGTAACAGAGACGTTATTGGTATTAATGTATTATTGACGGTCCGACTGGCTAAGCTGAATATAACACTTTCCTCACGCGTCATAGTTACTGGGTTCAGGGATCGAAACCTCGTAGCGTCAGTTTACACAGCTGTAAATGGGCACCTGACTCACCGCCTTGGGTTAGTGAAGGTACAGCGAGGAAGGGACTGGTCACCCGACCTGATTAAAAAACAAAAGTTGGGCCTAGTATAGTGGTCTCTAACATTTCCCTACCCTACGGCAGTATCTGCTATGGGGGCTATCTTTACCTTTTTCTTTTAAAAATTGTTATTATTACTGCTCCATTTCAAATCCTGTTGGAGCATACGTCATCCACTGTCCAGGACTGAAGGATATGTTACGAAAAATGACAATTATGTTGAAGCCTAATAATGTGAACTGTATCGAGTTAAAACTGAATAAATTATGTTTTTAAAATGCCGTGTTAAGTGTGCTTCTGTCATGAGTACTTCCACAGTTATTAAAGTTATTAATAACCTAGGAATATATATATTTTTTCCTACCTTCTTTATCGCCTTTCAACGGAAATGGCTTCTTTTTTTTTTAAAGTCACCTGAGGTTTTCAATTACGACCACTCTGGTGTTTATGTTGCTGTTGTTTTGATGTTTTTTTTTTTTTTTAGAAATAGTGAAACTTCATATCTATATAATAACAATAATAACATAACAGCCCTTTCAGTCATAACAGACTATGGGAATGCGCCCCTGAGGTGACAGCCCTCAGCTGCTTATTTTCCTGGTGTTCCTTTCGACGTTTTCTCCCCTCTTCTACTTGTTCTGAGAGCTTATTTTTGCCCAATCTGAGGTGGTGCCGTAGATAGCATCGCCACTTGGTGTGATCGGCAGCTTCATCCTCGCAGGTTGCTGGATTTATGTCCAGTGCCTTCATGTCTCTCTTGCATACATCTTTGAACCTCAGCTGCGGTCGCCCAACTGCTCTTTTGCCGTCTGCCGGATGTCCGTAGAAGATATCTTTCGGGATGCGGCATTCCTCCATACGGCGAACATGGTCAAGGCCAGCGTAGTCTGCACTGTCTAAGCAGTGTATACATGCTTTGATGGCCAGCATATGACTCCACCTTAACATTTATCACTTTGTCTTTTCACGAAATACCGTGGATGTGGCGTATACACCGTAGATGGAAGGTATTGAGCCTTCGTTCTTGCTTAGTATAGGTTGTCCATGTCTCGCTGTGATATAGAAGCGTGTTGGTGACGCAGGCATTATATACCGCCGAAGCTTTGGTTTATATATATATATATATATATATATATATATATATATATATATATATATATATATATATAATGGAGCCCGGAAAGCATCCGATTGGCAGAGTGGTTAAATCACTAACCTGTTGCGGCAAAGTTAGGACAAGCAAAGGCAGCGAGGACGGGAACCTGTCACAGAATCAGCTATGCTACTATCATCAGTGGCGTATCCTGGTAATGCGAGCTAGGCGTGCTGCTACTTAAAATGAATATGTACGCCTACTATTTAACTTCGTCCCCTCTTAATTTAAAAACCAACTATATTCAATTACGCAACGATAGTTATTAGGGGTATATGTCAATTATCTCCAAAATACTAATTAACTTATAACTTGAAACTCACTGTCACTGTAATAATCTGCATTCCCGGCAACTAACAAAAATTAATCACAAAAAACACTGCACGGACACAGCCGATTTTTACAACTCGAGAGCTGCAAGACCACCGCACGCATGTTCGTATTGTATTGACGTATCTGACCATGACCCCGATCCACACAAACCAGTCTTCAAACGTAAAACCGAAAGGTGCCGCACGCATAGTGACGGAATTACCCGAGAAACTTCGGGCGATTGCTACCAACCAAAAAAACTGCACTATAAAACGCGTCTGGGAAACTGAAACTAGATATACTCGTAAATTATATGCGGGAAAATCCGTTATCCTGATGCGTGAGGTCCGAAAGCAGAACATTATAAGAGAAATATTTTATAGAATAATACATTAAATTTTTATTTTCCTTCGGGCATAGGTGTGCGCAGCACGCACAGCACACATAGAGAATACGCCACTGACTATCATGGAGTCTGGAGCTACCACTGCAACAGGCTCACTTTCCGGCAGCCGGCACCAAGGCATCCAGGTAGGTATTCTTATAGTTGTCCTTTATGTAGCAGTTTGATGTACATGATGAGTTTGCACGTCCCTATCAATCAATACTTTTTAGCTCCCCGAGGAGCATAGGCCGTCAAGTGCCATCCGCTCAAGTTCTTACCTCCATGTTTTCCTCATCATTTTCACCTCTGTATCCAGTTCTCTTCTGTCTTGGGCGGCTGAGTTGATTTATATTCTGTATTTGACTTGTCCATATCTGTTGAAGTTTTTTTTTTGGGGGGGAAAAAGTTTGTTTACGGGATAGGGTAACCATCCCCATGCCCAACCCTCCTTAGTCGCTTTTTACGACATGCATGGTAGGGTACAGTGTTACTATTCTTTTCTCCCCTTTCGTGCCCCGGTAGCACACGTCCCTTTGCTCAACATTTTTTTAGTAGCCTCATTGGACATGCCCGATGAAAAATAGCCCTTTTTTTTCTTTGTCTCCACATAGGACACCACTCCCGGTTCACGTTTGGATATTACTGTTATATTTCCAACTGCTGAATAGCAAAACATCGACACCGTATACAAGTGTCAAAGATTGTGGCGTAACTCTAGTGTCATGCCAGGGCATTTCCTCCCAGTCTTCATCACTGGCGCTATCAACAGCTGTCTACGCAAAGAACGCGACTAAAGTACGCAAGTGACACAACGCCAGTAGACTCCTATAGATCCATCATGAAAGATTCATATCGCACACCGCGGACAAGTTAAGCATCCGTGTTTTTTTTAAACGGCAATCTTGAATGCCGGATAGGGTCTTTCTGAAGAGGATTTTACGACCAACACCGGGTGTGGAGGATAATGGCGGAGCTAGTCATTCATGCAGTGTTACGCTTGTGTCAACCTGTAGCGTGCACGCGTGTGTGAACGACAGGTGAGCGATACAGAAACATGAGGTGGTGACAGCCCGGCACATGAAAATGTTGAACCCTTCTATATCAGCTGCGTCGCGAAATATGCTTTTGTATTATATAGTCTAGAAGTCATAACTTTAAGATCCTGATTGACGCTTGACTTGTCGCATTTTGTGAGATTTACCGGCTTATGTCGTCTAACTAGGTCACTGTGCGTTCTCTCTTACTCGTTTCAGACTTAAAATCAACGTATCATCATCATAATTGTTTCACTGTTCGCTCCTAACAGAGCATGGAACAACCGCTGTAGCTAGCCCACTTGCAAGGAAGCCTGCACTAAAGTTATTTTTATTGTTTTATAATCAACGTTTTTGCACTACGGGAAAACCCGAAAACTTCCCAGAGACGTAGTAAAGAAAATCCGAACAGAAAACATAGCTACATATGAAGAGATAACAGTAATAATCAGAAATAACTATAGAGATAAATGGCATAAAGAACACCCCGACTCCGATACTGCAGAACTATACTATACATTACCAAGTAGAGACCAAGTGATAATTGTCAGACTAAGAACCAGCCTTTACAGACTCAGAGACCAGCTGTACAACAAATGAAAAATCGTACAGACATATATGTGCCATGCAGGACAAACAAACAGTAGAACACGCACAGTTTAGGGACAAACTGTATGGTGACTAGAAAAACCTGAGACGAACTACCAACTTTATAAGAGAGATAGCTTTGGTTGTTTGAGAGCGAACGAAAAAGTAGAAATCTCCTCACTGAATGTGAGGTATATGAAAGCAGATTGTTCCTAGCGCGCAGGTTGTATACATACCTGGGACCCAAAGATGCAGCAACAGAGAATGCAGTCAGCGACCCATAGCTTGACTGCTTGCGTCAGGGTCAGCGAACCAGAGCTGACCAAGACCCTACTCCACCTCCACGTGGTGGTCCTGGAAACAGGCTGCATCACTGCAGTCTGGCTGAGAGAGTAGGGATCGAAGAGGGAAGGCAAACCCCGGTCGCAAAAAATGCCGTGCTGAAGTCGGATGTGTCGGCCGAAAGGCGCAGATATCGCAGCTCCGGCGTAAACAGACACAACGCAACCACCGTCCTTTTCAGGACGAACGAGGAAGAAGAAGAAGTATACATACCTGACCCATTCTCTCATATATGCACCAAAGTGATGGTGTACTTCAGCAGTGGTAAAATATTTGTTAAAAAAAATTAAGAAGGCTGCTGTAAAACTGGTAGGGGAAGTTATAATAAATTCTCAAAAAGGGAGAAAAATGGCACGGAGTCACTTTTACAAATGAACAATAAATTAGATAAGCTGGAAGTTTCGGGTTATAACGATAAGAAATTTAGAAGGCTGTGAGAGAATGACAGGTAAAATAAAATAGAAATAAAGTAGAATAAAACAGGTAAACAAACAGGGTTTCATAACCCTCCACTCCCAAAGGAGCATAGGCCTTCAACAAACACATGCCAAGTCCTCCTGTCACGTGCCATCATCTCAAGTTCTTTCCACGTTCTCCTCATTATTTTCACCTCTGTTTCCAGCTCTCTTCTCCATGTGCTTCTTGGTCTACCTCTGCCTCTCTTGCCCTGTGGGTTCCAGACTGCCTTGTAATGCTATCAACAGGTTTCCTCAGGAATTTGTTTTAGAACATTTGACTTCGCTTTGGTCCATGCACAGGAAAACTTATGTCTGTCTTTCACACACTCGGTTCAACCGTATGTGGGTTATAATGTGTGTTTATAACGATCTTTACTCATATATAACATATTATATTTGTTGTCTTTCTTGATTTGGTTCTTCCAGGTTTCAATTTCTGTACCGGTTGCTGTAGCGTTGACTGAATGTCTGTAGTTCTTATAGTGTATCCAGTTCCGTGTTCCTGTGTTTATCTCTCTTTTTCCTGTTGTGTTTTGAGGGGTTTCTACTTGGATTCCCCTTTAAAGGTGAGATATTTTGGGATATACATTTTATTCAAGACAGAGTTTCTGTTTTGCAAACAGGTAAACAAACAGGCTGGAGTAGTTATATTCCTTATTTGTTTATTCAGAGCCCACGGTTACTACACGCGGCACATTATAATATTAATAAATACAATCAATACAAATTAAAGTCCAGATCTTCAGACAACCGTCAGAGAATATTCGCCAGAAAGCAATTTTATGTTTTTTTGTTTTTTTTATTATCATTGCAGATGTCGCCTTCTTATGACCAGGCACAACACTTTCAACCAAGACTTTAGCCCGTTGGTTGTATGGGAGCGCAATTCTCCTATTTTTTTGTTTAAAGTGGAATCTGTTTACTGAAGTATACCGTTGACGGATACTAAGTGCTGAGAAGGTATTATAGTATTTATTTGCCAGCATGGTGAAGCCCTGAACAGTACTGCCAGTGGCGTCAACGCTGCCCCTACCTCTTCAACGATCACCAGCTGTAGATGATGTTCACAGCAGTGTCACGCAATTTCCTATAACTGCGCGCGCGTCACATCATGGGGTCAGGTAGGAGATACTGCTACACGCAGGCAACGCAATCCGCGACTCCGGTGACACTGCCAGTGTGAACGCTTACAAGTGTAGTAGCGCGAAGCGTAACCTATTTCAGAAACACCTGTCGCTCCGCCGGATTTATCCTCGTCGCGTTCCCACAGTCTTACCCAATAGGCAAGCTCCGTGTCAAACGATGTCTGCCTGTGAAATAGTGGCGTTTGAAAGATGGGATCGCATATCCGGATAAAGCAAGCCAATCCTTACATATGGAAGTGGGTCTTAGACAATTAGTAAACAAGCAGTAAAATCCACGGAGGCCAAGGAGACGTGGTTTTATAGAAGAAAGTTAAAAATACCATAAACAGATAAAACAATCAATAGGATGTCCTGAAAGAAACCAGTGGGTAAATGAAGCTTATTGCTTACATTCTAAGGCAGGAATCAACTTTCTTTGGGCAAGATATGAGAAAGAGACAGCTGCAACATATATCGCCACAACAGGAATGATTGAGGGAAACAAGAACAACAAAGAGAGAAGATATTGGGCAGCTTGACATCATGGTATGCTCATGGAAAGAAGTCAAGAACACAACTGATAAACCGCGCTGGGGATAGGAAGTTAGGAAGAGATGATCACCTAAGCCAACTGGTACTTGATGATGTTTATGATGATGATGAAGATGACGATGTTGGAGTAACACTGTTACATGAGCAGTAGTGTGGGGAAACAAGGAAATACGTCTTACTAGCACACAAGACAAGAAAAAAAAACCTACGCTGGAGCCACAATGCCTTCATCAGGGACAGACAAATAAAAACAACAGAAAGGATAGAAAGTAAGAATTAAGTAGAAAACAGAAATAAAAACAACAACAACAAATCCCTGATTAGAATAACCAGGCTGGACTAAAATGGCTGCCGCTGCTACCGGAAATAGAGAGAAAAATATAAGTACGAACAATAAAAAACAAGGACTGAAAAACTGAGTGAGAGGAAGTATTTAACAAACAAACAAACAAAAACAGGAAGAAAAATATTTATAAAATTAAATAAACAAACTTTTATTTTTAAAAGAGGAAAAAATTTGTGGAGAAAAAGAAAGTGTGACAGAATCATTCTAGAAATATGACTAACTAGAAAGGGGCGCCTCATATAAAAATAATGCTGGGCGTTCAAACCGTTGGGTTTAAAGGCAACACATAAGGTGGATGAGGCGTTGTTCAAGGTAAGCGGATAACTCAACACTCGTTTCCGAATCCCGATAAGAAAATACTTATTTAGTATGTATAGTAATGCAGAAATACAGTCTATAAAAATGTTGAGAAATTCTTACACAGAAGTACAGAATAGAAATGAAACGAACAACATTAATCCATTACCCTTCTGCTCCAAGTGGAGTACAGGCTGTGAATGAGTTCGCGTCAAGACTTCCAATCCTGTGCCACCTGTGGTATTACTTATATTGGGAAAACCAGCAGCCGCTTATCTGGCAGATTCCGAGAGCAAGTGACGGACATTTTTGACAGAGCTAATGAAATGATTTAAACACAAGCAAAACCAGAAGTTCCAAAGCCAAGGCTCAAGAAGTGTACACAGAAGCAAACAAAGAAGTAAAAAGAAGTATCAAAAGAGACAAGAGGAAGTATATTGAGGAGTTGGCAAGAGAGGCAGAAGATGCTGCAGCCAAAGGAAATATGAGAGAACTGTATAGCAGCACAAAGAATCTAACAGGGAAATACAAGCAAACAAGTTGCCTCATAAAAGACAAGAATGGAAAACTTCTCAGCAATATACAAGAGAAAATGAAGAGATGGACAGAATATTTTGAGGACCTTCTCAATAGACCAGCTCCACAAAACCCCCCGGACATCCAGCCAGCAGAAGAAGAGCTACAAATTAACGATGAAAGACCAACGAAGGAAGAAATAAAGAAAGCCATAAAGCTTCTAAGAGATGGAAAAGCGGCTGGACCAGATGGCATTCCTGCAGAGGCTATCAAAGCAGATATCGACACAGCTACAGAGATGTTACATAAATTACTTGGTAAAGTCTGTGTGGTGAAGTGGGATGTTATAAATACTTATAGGGAACTTAGTGTACTGACTGAGATCAGCTGTGAAGGTATCTATATCTATTAAGAGTAGTGTATTATAGATAACCTTACTTGCTACCACATATCTATATATCTCAGTCAGAATTATTCTGGAATAGTGTGATGCTACGTTATGTGTCTAGGGTATGAGTATGGTGAAGTGTAAGTCACAACAACAGACAGATAAACAATTTAATTTAATCCACTACTCTTGACAACACTGTGACACTCACATACATATAACACTCTATGAGAATATCTTAAAGGAGTCACTGATAACTTTTCAAATAACAATATGTATTCATTACTGTCATGAATGAATATGTGTCCTGATTCAACTACAAGGGAACCAGGAATCACAATCAATTTAAATTACAAGTTATGTACAGAATGTATTTAATATGAATATTGTAGTGACATATATTATTACAAATATCCTATGTGTGTCAGTTGTGTAGTAGTAAAATGAGGTAATACTGGTTTTGTTTTGTTCAAGCTCTGTTGGTATTTGTCATCATGACTTCAATAGTTTGTCTTTAGGGACTAGTATTGGAGATGTTCTCAGTTCCTGATATTAAGACAATTAAATTCCCCTCTTAATGTTATTTTTACAAAGTCATTTCAAGATGAGGGGACATAATGTTGAGCTCAGCTGGCCAATTCGCTTATCTGGCGTGATGGCGGCAGGAAAGGACTCCTCTGCTCGAATTCTCCTCTGGGCTCAGGAGACACCTCACTGATAGCTAAAAAGACCAAGGAGTATGCTGTCCGACTCTGGATTCAGCAAAGCTCTGACCAGGTGCTGCTCAGTACCATCAAGACCACTGTCCCACAATTCATACGAATAAACACAGATACGTTGATTAGCAATGAATTCTGGCACAAACTGGCACAAATTCCCATCTGCCTATGTTCCAGGCTTTTATTTAGCAAAATATAAGCTGGCTTCAACGCACTGATGCTTTATCAAGCTTATTTAAACAAGTGGTTTCGAACTAACGCTCCCAAGTGTGTATATCAGCGAGTCTGACCAATGAGCCCCGTTTCGACAAGTGTTTGAAAAAATGTTACCCTTTCCCGTCTCCCCTAACAACCAAGATAGTATTTATAGCCCGACCAATCGTGGTTAGGCTTTCATTTGTTGCGCTCCAATCAATTTGGAGTTTACATGGTAGGCTATTTCTGTAACGTAAATTTTTTTCAAACACGTTAAAAAAAAATCTTATGAGCAGAAATGATTTTATGCTGTCAGGCACCCCCAATATTTTATTTTGGGTATAATTTATTAATTCCTGGACTATTTGCGTAACGTTTTACATATTATTTGTCAGCAAGCCCTAAGGAACCCAAAAATACAAATTTAAAGGAGCTACGTGGCTGCGTTCAAAATATGCAATTTCTTCTACCTCCTGTTTCGAAGATGTGCTGTCTGGGTACTGTTATGTTTTCAACCGTAAACCCATCTAATGTTATCTTTTCTAATAAGAGTTTTTTATGATTTATAAACCTAACTCTGGGAAAGGGTAGTGTATTTTATCACTGTCCGTCTGAAAAAAAATTAGTGCATGTAGACTTACACGCGTGATGGCAGCATTTGTGTATCGCGCGACGCGTGTTGCATGCGTTCCTGATTTTCAGCCCTCCCCTCTCTCTTTATCCTTTTGTCCATCTGTTCGTTCGTTTTGGTAACGCAGTATAATTAAGGTTAGGATTAATTTAGGTCATTACGCAGTACGTCTCAATGTTTTTCTTAGAAATGCAGCACACGTTTCATTGAAGAAGGCGGGTAATAATACAGTAAGCTTTTATATCAACGTGAAAGCGTTACAATTTGCAGACGAAGCAGAAAACAAGGGGGATTTCGAGTACATTCTTTGTGACAGCACTGTTATTTTACCATTGCTCTTCTCTTTATTAATTTTATTTGTTAGGCTTCATATTTACCTAATAATTTATATATGTGGATTAGAATATTTCATGACACCTCCCCTCTTAAAACAGACATTATATGTCAGTCCTTTATTCTATATACACATAGAGAAATTTATTATTATTTCTGGGGTTTACGGTGATTCTCATCACACGGATGGCGGCTTAAAAAATCCGCTCCCAAATTGGTTTTTCCAGATATATACTCAATGCTAAAATTATATGGAGCCAGAAGCAAAGACCATCGGAGTAACCTAGAGTTCTCATGCTTAGCCTGTGCTAAAAACGATAAAGGTTTGTGGTCTGTTTGCAACTTAAATGCCTTCCCATATAGATAAATATTGAATTTCTTTATTGCCCATATTACTGCAAGACATTCTTTTTCGCTAGTTGAGTAGTTGATTTCAGCTTTATTCAACTTTCTGCTAGCATATGCCACTGGGCTTAATTCCCCATCCAATGCATCTGATTTCTGTAGTAGAGTTGCACCTAACCCAATATTACTTGCATCCGTCCTTACTATGAATTCTTGACTTAAGTCAGGTAATTTCAAAATGGGTTTACTTGTGAGCTTTTCCTTCAATTCTTGGTAAGTCATTTCACATTGTGGTGTCCATGTAATGCGATCTGGATGTCCTTTACGTGTCAATTCAGTTAACGGTGCACATATGGAATTAAAGTTTTTGATATACTTCTGGTAGAAACCACATAATGAGACAAAGGATCTCACGTCCTTCTTGGTTTGTGGTCTCGGGGCTTTCTGTAGTTTCTCTAAATTCTTTGGGTCAGGGGTCATGTTTCCCTGATAAACTGTGTGTCCCAAAAATTCCAATTCTTTACATCCAACGCAACATTTGGTTGGTCGGGCTGTTAAATTTGCCTCCCTAAGTCGATCAAACAGCATGTTCAGAGAGTCAATGTGTTCCTCAAATGTTTCTGTTGCTATAAGGATATCATCCATAAAATTTGTTATACAGGGATTATTCAGAGGATCCAATAATTTTCTCATCATTCTAGAGAAGACACTAGGCGCATTCTTCAATCCAAATGGCAATCTATTAAACTCATAGTGTCCTTCTGAGGTACTAAAAGCTAGGTATGGTCTAACCTCAGGCTTTACTGGAATCTGATAGTATCCTTTACTCAGATCCACTTTTGAGAAATATTTAGCTTTATTTAGTCTGGCAAACAGCTGATTTGTATCCGGCAATGGATCCACCTGTCCTTCTGTAATAGCATTCAGTCTCCTGTAATCTATACAGAGTCTATGTTCTCCAGAGGGCTTCCTTAAGAGTACAACACCGGAACTATACGAAGACTCACTGTGCGAAATAATTCCTTCCTTCAATAGATAGTCTATCTCTTCCTTCAAAGCTTTCTCCTTAGCAAACGGAATCGAATATGGTTTCATACAGACAGGTGTGGAGTCTATTAGTTTCATATCATATTCCAATAGGTTTGTATGCCCTGGTCGGTCTGTTAACACCTCTGCATGATTATTTAGAACCTGTTGCACTCTCTCTTTCTGAGTTTTCGTTAAATGTGTACTGATTTTCACCTGTGCTGCTGTCTCACAGGGGTGTAATGGATATTCAAATGATGAAAGTGGTTCCTTTTTCATCTCCATGGCGATGGACAAGGTCAACAAGTGTGTCTCTTCCTGATGTTCTCTTTCCAAATATTTCTTCAGGAGATTCACATGATAGATTTTTTCTTTCCCCTTCTTATCTATCTTATAATTTGTTCTAGACACCTTCTCTAGAACTGTATATGGACCCTGCCATCCAATTTGTAACTTATTCTGACTCCCGGGCAAAAGAAGCAGTACTTTCTCTCCCACAGCCAAATTTCTGTCTTTCGCCTTCCTGTTATAATAGGCAGCATGTTTCTTCCTGGCTTGTTTCAAATTTTCATTGGCAAGTTTCCAGCCAGTTTTTAACCGAGTGGTCAGCTCATTCACATATTGGTATGAAGATGTAATGTTTTCCTCTGCCTTTTCATCAGTCCACGTTCTTAACAAAGCTACATATGGACCTTTAATTGTGTGGACCTATTTGTCCATGCACCGGTATGGTCTCTTCCACTCGAAGCTTTATAGTGATGATTTTTCCTCCCAGAATTATCATTCACAAAACGACCGCTACCAATTTTTCTTTTGGGGCTTTCTCCCCACTTAAAATTCTTGATGAGAGATTTCCTCTCTACATCCTCTTCCTCCAGTTTGTTTAAGTCCGATTGAGGGATTTTCGGCTTATCCTGGGGTAAGACATCTTTTTGCACTCTCCGCATAGTGGCCATTGTAAAACAGTTAAGTGAAGCTTGTCCGTGAAAAGGGGCTTCCCATTCCATTTGGTCCACTTTATCAAATCTATTTTTCTTTTTATTATCAGGCCTAATTTTGCCCCGTGGCGTGTCCAGGTCCTGATCCATGTTCCCACTTGTGGGTGTTCCCTCATGTGCTATGCTACACCTTTCTACAAAATTCTCAATGTCCCATCTTGCTTTGGGCCAATAATAATTGTGAGCCACCTTTTGAATGATGGTACCTATCTTCTCATGGTCCCCATCTGGTTTCACATGTAGGCTCCTTATTAAGTCTGTCCTATATCTTTTTGGAAGAACCAGCTGTCCGTGACCATTGGATCTAGCTCCAGTCTTCCTATACATCAACTTGTTTTTCATGTAAAAATCTCCCTTGCCTGGAGTTGTATGACAAGTTGACAATTTTCTGAAACAAGGCTTGAGTGTTTTATCCCCAGCCTGTGCCTTCCTCATCTCTTCTGGAGTGGTATCTAACATAATATCCTCCTCCTGTCTTGAGGTCGACCTGACCTGAAGGGTTGCCATATACACAGGTTTCCTTCTGCAACGGTCAGTGTCATGATTGTCCATCTGACAATTCTTACACCACCTTTTTCCTTGGTTGAAAGATTTTCTTTCATCATATTTCCTTTCATCGAATTGTGGGAATTTATTTTTATTTTCATACCGTGGCCTATCAAATTGGTGCTTACCTTTATTTTGATCCCTAGGATCAAATTTATTAAAGTTCTGTGGTGCCCTAAAGTTATCCACCTGTTTCTTTTTATTACCTGTTACCTCTGCTTGAGCTGCTTGATACCTTTCAGCAACATTTAGCAACTCACCCAGCCTCTCTGCACCTTGTTCCATGAGAAACTTTCTCAGGTCTGGAGCCATGGACTCTCTTAGTTGCTCTATAAGGACCATTTCCTTAAGATCTTGGGTTTTCCCCAGAGAAGTCCATTTCTCCAAGTATGTCTCTATTCGTGCAGAGAACTGGTGATAGGTTTCACCTGACAGTAGTTTAGCATTCCTAAATTTTTTCCTATAAAATTCTGCATTCTTTTCATACCTTAACAAAAGAGCCTGCTTTAGCATGTCATAATTTTCCTGATCACCTCTGCTCATTTTTGCAAAAACTTCATAAGCTGCCCCACGAAGTCCCTGAGATAACTTTAAGCTCCACCTTTCTCTCTCTAACCCATACGTGGTAGCTAATAGTTCATACCTATTTATATAGCTCTCAATATCATCGTCTTTCTCAACAAAATGATCTAAATGAAAATTCATAGCTGAGGTTGAGGCTCCTTGAGTAACCGTAGCATCAGAGGCAAAGGGACTGGCACCATTTTCAGGAGCATGGCCTTGAAACTCAAACTCCCTTAGTCGTAACTCATGTTCCCTTTGTAATCTTTTCTCCTCCTTTTCTGCTTCCCTCTCTGCAGCTAATCTCTTCTCTTCTCTTTCTGCAGCTAATTTCTTCTCTTCTCTTTCTGCAGCTAATCTTTTGTCTTCTCTTTCTGCTTCCAATTTCTTAGCCTCTTTGTCAGCCTCAATCTGCAACCTCTTAGTCTCAGCCTCAGCTTCAAATTGTAACTTCTTAATTTCCCTTTCAGCCTCTAACCTTCTTTCGGCTTCTTTTTCTTATCTTCTTTCTTCGCGTTCAATAAATTTGTCACATTCCGTTGTGACATAGGCAACCATAACTTGCCCATCTAATCCTAACTCTTTTGCAGTCTGAACCGCAGCAGATCGAAATTTGGCCAGGTCCGCCATTGTCTATCATGTAAATTTATACAATGTCTAACCAACAATTCAAATTCTTAATATATATAATGGACAACACAGGCACCGTGAGCTCAACCTTATTTAATTCCACCCAAGGATACCTTTTAATTCTTATATTCCCTGAAGTGAATTACCCCCAATATTTTTAATAGTTAAAGATTCAAAATCCCAAGAGCGAGACCCCAATATATGTGGTGAAGTGGGATGTTATAAATATTTATAGGGGACTTAGTGTACTGACTGAGATCAGCTGTGAAGGTATCTATATCTATTAAGAGTAGTGTATTATAGATAACCTTACTTGCTACCACATATCTATATATCTCAGTCAGAATTATTCTGGAATAGTGTGATGCTACGTTATGTGTCTAGGGTATGTGTATGATGAAGTGTAAGTCACAACAACAGACAGATAAACAATTTAATTTAATCCACTACTCTTAACAACACTGTGACACTCACATACATATAACACTCTATGAGAATATCTTAAAGAAGTCACTGATAACTTTTCAAATAACAATATGTATTCATTGCTGTCATGAATGAATATGTGTCCTGATTCAACTACCAAGGGAACCAGGAATCACAATCAATTTTAATTACAAGTTATGTACAGAATGTATTAATATGAATATTGTAGTGACATATATTATTACAAATATCCTATGTGTGTCAGTTGTGTAGTAGTAAAATGAGGTAATACTGGTTTTGTTTTGTTCAAGCTCTGTTGGTATTTGTCATCATGACTTCAATAGTTTGTCTTTAGGGACTAGTATTGGAGATGTTCTCAGTTCCTGATATTAAGACAATTAAATTCCCCTCTTAATGTTATTTTTACAAAGTCATTTCAAGATGAGGGGACATAATGTTGAGCTCAGCTGGCCAATTCGCTTATCTGGCGTGATGGCGGCAGGAAAGGACTCCTCTGCTCGAATTCTCCTCTGGGCTCAGGAGACACCTCACTGATAGCTAAAAAGACCAAGGAGTATGCTGTCCGACTCTGGATTCAGCAAAGCTCTGACCAGGTGCTGCTCAGTACCATCAAGACCACTGTCCCACAATTCATACGAATAAACACAGATACGTTGATTAGCAATGAATTCTGGCACAAACTGGCACAAATTCCCATCTGCTTATCTTCCAGGCTTTTATTTAGCAAAATATAAGCTGGCTTCAACGCACTGATGCTTTATCAAGCTATTTTAAACAAGTGGTTTCGAACTAACGCTCCCAAGTGTGTATATCAGCGAGTCTGACCAATGAGCCCCGTTTCGACAAGTGTTTGAAAAAATGTTACCTTTCCCCGTTTCCCCTAACAACCAAGATAGTATTTATAGCCCGACCAATCGTGGTTAGGCTTTCATTTGTTGCGCTCCAATCAATTTGGAGTTTACATGGTAGGCTATTTCTGTAACGTAAATTTTTTTCAAACACGTTAAAAAAAAATCTTATGAGCAGAAATGATTTTATGCTGTCAGGCACCCCCAATATTTTATTTTGGGTATAATTTATTAATTCCTGGACTATTTGCGTCACGTTTTACATATTCTTTGTTAGCAAGCCCTAAGGAACCCAATTATCCCTATTTAAAAGAGCTACGTGGCTGCGTTCAAAATATGTATTTTCTACCTCCTGTTTCGAAGATGTGCTGTCTGGGTACTGTTATGTTTTCAACCGTGAACCCATCTAATGTTATCTTTTCTAATAAGAGTTTTTTATGATTTATAAACCTAACTCTGGGAAAGGGTAGTGTATTTTATCACTGTCCGTCTGAAAAAAAATTAGTGCATGTAGA